>BGPR01004712.1:24217-61479 GCA_013235015.1 Araneus ventricosus
TTTCATATGCAACTATGAATTTCAAATTTATTTTAGAATTTTATCTATCTCTTTTAATATAACACCATATATTTAACACCGTGATCCTGCTTATCTACCATACGTTTGGCGCAGTTTAGCCAAAAGTGGCTCTTGCGTCATTAAACCTCAACCAACCAACCAATCTTTTCTTGGGCTTAACATTTTTCTTGAGTTGACCAATCGGGGGAAATCGAATCATCGATCGATCAGGGGAATCGAATTTTGTAGGCACAACATCAGGTTTTAATCTTTTTTTTTTTTTCAAATTGTTCCTTTTCGAAGCACTTTGCCTTGAAATGTTGTGAACAAATTCTTGTATTGTTATATTGGATGCGAAATTCTCACGTCGTAGTTTTTTCCATAACTTTCTACTAATTTCATCTTTTGGGAAAGCTGAAATGCATTCATAAAAAATATATATACCAATGAAATTAAGACAGATATATATGCTTCAATGAGTTCTATTTTATGAGATAGTATATAATTTTGTTATATATAACAACGCAGGCATTAGTTAATTAGACTATTTTGAATCTCAAAACTAAATGTTAAACGCATTGACAGTAAATACAAACGAATACATTCATAACGTGCAAAGGCTGCTAGTTCCTATTAAATAATTTTACTATTTTAATTTAATATGAAATACAACTCCATTTGACATTTAAATAATCTTTGATCTGACGCATCAGATAGGTGTTAATTATTCACATTCATGGGTGCCACTCTTCAAAATTTATAATTTTTTCATCACTTGAAGCTTCCTCCTCACTATAGCTGTCGCATTCAGTTTCATTGTTGCCACATTTTAGAACAGATATTTTTATTTCCTCGTCAGTCATGTGATTGAGAACCGGCAATTCATCTTCGTAATACATGATTTGCTCTTAGACATTTTTATCGATTTTAAACAAGCACGTTTTGGCTTATTCGAGTAGTTCATTAACTTCAGATTAAAATCTTGGCTTTTGGAATCTAAAGGCCTTAAAATTATTTTTCGTTTTCACGTTCATCGTTTTCAAAGAAAACCGTTGAAGGCAGTAAATTGTGCCAAGCATTTTGCAAAGTTACTGAGGGGACATTGTTCCATGCGTTTGCGGCATCTTTTATATTGCACTCCTTTAAAAACTCTATAATTTTATTCTGGTTAACAGAACGCAGTATTTTTAACGAAAAGTCTTTCTTTTACTTACATTTTAAAGATCGCTGCAGTCCATTGTCCATCGGTTGAATGAGTGACGTAAAATTCGGATACGTCACTTTGACTTCTGATTTGGATAAAAGTTCGCAGGAGGATGCGAAGAACAGTTATCCAATAAAAGAATGATTTTCGCATTGCTCGGAAGCCCAACAGCATTGCAATGGGCTTGAGCTTTAGGAACAAAGTGGTTGTTAAACTAGACCTTTGTTAGTTTTTGAGTAATCCATGCACGTTTGTTACCCGTGTACACAGCGGGTAGTTTTCATATTCTTTAATGTGCGATGTTTTGCGCCCTTTGCAACTACCCTCAACTTGAAACGATGCGAGCCGGAAGCATTAGCGCACGCCAACACAGTTATTCTCTCTTTGATATCCTTTACATCTGATGGGTTATTTTCATCGGCGGTCTCAAGAGTTTTTCTAGGCGCATAGCGCCAAAAGAGAGCAGTTTCACCTTCTTTATAAATTTGATCTAAAGTTTAGTTATTTAAGTTATTATTTCAAACTTCACTCCTCCTGCTCGGGCCCTCAGGGGCACATCTTCTTTAGGTGTGACGGGCTTCACGACCCCGAGGTACCCTAGTGTCTGCTCTCCTTTCGAGTTTTGCCTCTTTTTTGAGTTTCGCCTTTTTTCTTCCTTCCCTCGAGGGTAGGCGAGGGAGCTCTCCATGAGAAGCAGTTGCCACTCTGTTTGCTTCTAGCTTCTCATGGACAGCAAATTACCCCCACGTGTTAGCCGTGCGTGGCATCCCATTAGACGGGTGGTACATTTCGGTCCCCGGTGTATCAATCGGCTGGTATGCCAGCCACTTGGCTGGTCTGCTCAAGGGGATCAAGCGAAGGGGTCACTCCTTGGGCTTGGTGTTAAGGGTGGTCACTGTCCCCGGGGGTGACCCTCAGCGTATAGGTTCCGACTAGCACCAAGGTAAGCGCCGAGGCTGGGAATACCCAGAGCCGGTGGCTGCCTTCCCTTGTTGGGCTCCGTGGTGGGCGGTGCCGTCGGGCCTGAACCATATGCAATATCATATGGGTAAACGAAAATCTGGTCCCTTCAGTGGGCAACAAATTGCATCACAATATTCAACAGTAACAAACTTTCCAACTTTTTTTTTGATAAAAAGAAACTCTCCATCCAACGACACCTTTCATACCGTATCACCATTCCTAGTTGAAAAAGCCATTACCGCAACTGTCGGCGATGTCAAATCCACTAAAAAGCTTCGATCTGGCGACTTGCTGGTCGAAGTTCAATCTCGAAAACAATCTGAACAAATAGTTAAATTAAAAACATTTTCCAATATTCCAGTAACTGTCTCTCAACATGCATCTTTGAATTCCTCCAAGGGAGTTGTCACCTGCGGAGAATTACTTAATGTTACAACAGAAGAAATCCTCAAAGAATTGCAAAGCCAAGGGGTGAGCCATGTACGGCGTATTTCAATACGGAGGGATGGCCAGCTCCTAAATACAAAGCACCTAATACTCACATTTGATTCCGCCAAATTACCAGAACATATTAAAGCAGGATATATGCGCCTTTCTGTCAGGACATATATACCCAATCCACTCCGCTGTTTCAAGTGCCAACGTTTTGGACATTCGAAAACTTCTTGCCGCGGGACACTCACCTGCGCCCGTTGTGCAGAAGTCGGGCATGAAAGTACTGATTGCACCCGTGCGGAGAAGTGTGTTAACTGTAAGGGGGAACACGCTTCTTTTTCTCGAAACTGTTCTGCCTGGAAACAAGAAAAAGAAATAATTTCCACAAAAATAAAAAAGCAGATATCTTACCAAGAAGCAAGAAAACTTGTAAAATCACAGACACCTACACCCGGAAATACTTACGTTTCTGTAGCAAAAAAATCATTTTCTGCACCATCCGTCCTAAAAAATCCCGATATCTCTATTTCTCATTCTAAACCACCTGATTCTACTGCAAAAGCATCTCCTCTAATAACCAACTTGCCGATTCCCTCCTCTCCATCTGTTTTTCCGGTCAGTGAAGAAGCTGTGGCCTCACCTGACTTAACCGATTTTACATTGGTTAAAAGCAAAAAAAAGTTAAAAAAGGACTCTCCTACTAAAACACATAATACCATCGCCAAAGCCGAAAAGATCTCAAAATTTTCCACGACCTCTCACCGTGAAGTTACTAAACCTATTTCAACAAAAGTTAACATATCTACCCAACAGTCTGCATTGAAACCTCTTGCAACCTCTAAACCCACTTCTGTCGACACTCAACTTCTACCTATGGCTGTTCTCCCTCCATTAGAAAGAACAGTTTTGCAATCTCGGGAATCTGATGCGGATGCCGAGATGAGCTCCTCTTTATCAGAAGAGGATGCCTTGGAATATGACATGTCGGAGGATTTGGAAGACTCACCTGCAGTTAACAGTCCTCCACCCTCTTCCAAACCACAAAAAGGAGACAAATACAAAAACAGGTAGCGTTATTGCTTCTGTTTTGCACATTGTTTGCCTTTTTTAAAAAAAATATTTTCAAAACAAACGACCTACGCTGAATTGTTTTCTTGAAACTAACTTGTTTAGTTCTTTAATATTTTAAAAATTTTCTCTCTATACATTTCGTTGTTGGAATTTTATTTTGTCATTGCCCACCATGTGATATTTGACATATTTGACATCTGATATATTTTAAAACTTGCATTTTTTATCTCTTTTCATCGTTCATCTATCCATTTTTGGCATCATGATTTTATCTTTTCATATGCAACTATGAATTTTAAATTTATTTTAGAATTTTATCTACCTCTTTAAATATAACACCATATATTTTATCACCGTGATCTTGTTTATCCACCATATGTTTGGCGCAGTTTAGCCAAAAATGGCTCTTGCGCCATTAAACCCCAACCAACCAACCAACCTCCTGCTCGGTTTTTACAGCAGAGGCAATTGCTGTTTTATTTGCCTTGGAAGAATTTTCTGACAGGTTGCAAAGAAATTTTATTATTTACACGGATTCTCTCAGTGTTTTACAGTCCCTAAAGTCATTTTATCCTCACCCTCATAATCATCCTGGGGTTTTAAATATTTTAGATTTTTTTAATAAACTGGCTTTATGAGGTTTTAATATTATGCTCTGTTGGGTACCATCTCATGTTGGAATTTTGGGTAATGAGCAGGCAGATAGGGCTACCAAATCGGCAGTTGTCCCAATTTCTATCAGCATACCTGTGGGGGATTTAAAAAAGTACGTAGAAATGTTTCTTCATACCAAATGGCAGGAGCAATGGGATTTGGAAACTGATAATAAACTTCATACTTTGAAGCCCCTTGTGCAGCCTTGGCCGTCTTGATCGAACAGAAAAGCAGATACTCTTATTATTACTCATTTGCACATTGGACATACCCGATTTACCCATCTTCACTTGTTGTTTGGAGAGGAACCACCAAAGTGTTCGAGTTACAACTGTCGGATGTCAGTCCGCCATATTCTTTTACAATGCCCAAACTTTTATATCCAGCGTTTACAGTTTTTCAAAACGTCTTCAATTTCCTTTTCGAATCTACTTAGCATAACTCCTCATGTTCAAATCTTTGCGTTTTTAAAATCCATTAAGTTTTATTCACAGATGTAAATATTTTTTTGCTGTTCCCACCAGTCATCCCACCATTGTTTTAATTTCTTTTTACATTGATACCACTTTCACATTCGTTTGGCACAGCATAGCTAAACCAATAGCTCTTGTGCCACAAAGCAAACAAACAAACACTACGCCTTTGCCGCACCCACTCAATCGTCATATCATCTAGCTCTTCATTGTTCGCTTTACGAACCGTTTTTCTTTTATCCATATCTAATGGCACATCGCTTTTAGCGAAGAACTGTAATTTTTTTTCTTTCTGTTTAAATAAATCGTAAACAGTGGATTTGCCAAGTTCATATTCTCGACAAAGATTGGCCACCGAAACGCTGGAGTGAAACTTCCGCAGCAATTCCACTTTTTTAAAAAATAGTTAGCGAATTATACTTTCTCTTCTTCGCACTTCATCTTTGACAGTAATTGCTCGTTTAGATTACATAATAATGCTAGAAATAATAACGGAAACTTCTCGAAAAATAGCGTCCTAAAACTTGAGCTGAATTTGAAACAACCTCTTGCACGTGTAAGCGTCTGAACTTGAAGAGAATGACACGGGCACAGGGAGCTGTTCTCGCAAACTCTCTTCTTAAAAAATCATCTTCGCGAGATCTCGGTATCTACTTCCTCTGGCAATCCTTCTTGTGATAGCATACAAAGGAGAATTTTCATACACCATGCTATATAATTACTTTTCTTCCTTATTGAAGACCTTCTTTCTCTTAGCTTCTCGTGCAATTTTGTCAGGATCTTAGAGAGGAATTTTTTACTGTCATAATCTAAGCTGCAGACTAAGGCTTTCACACTTTCAAAATTTAACTTCTGCGTTTCTAAAGTTCAGCGTGAACCCTCTGATCATGCAGCATTCTACCTTTTGTTTGATATGCATAATTTTAAGGTCCAGCTAAAACAACAACAAAAAAAATTCTTTAGACATGTATGTTAAAATATCCATAAAATCAACTTGTAACAAAAAGCACTAATAGTATACAAAAAAAAATCAAACTTGCCAGAAACAAATTTGCAATAGAATTTCCATCGAGTTCGTCAGTAAACTCCCCAAGAAAATTGCCTAGGGGAGGATCGTTCATCCCATCACTTGCGTAGACGATGGAATCCATGTCGTGGCAGAGGACACCTCTCCCAAGCCTGTACATTTCATTTTACAGCTTGATGCTTGCCCAAGCTGTTGTGAAGGCCGCCAAGAAAATGTTAGTCCCAGTATCTTGGAGAATAAAATCTTTCTTACTATCCACCTCAGGCGTTTGTTGATAGACATCTTTAACCTGAAAAAAATAGCATTCAGTATATTTTAAGAGTGAAGTATGCACGCGTTATCTAAGATTAAATTTTTTTTCATACCATCATAATGCCATATTAATTATGTATTTCTAACATTCTATTTTATTAGAAAAAAAAACAACGCTTACTTTTCTTTGTAGGATCTGCTAATATTTTGTTGAAGGACGGCAGGAAATTAACGTACGTCAACCGGGATTTGTTGGTTTTCATCCCTCACCTAGTACTCAAAAAATGAGAGATTTCTCAAACATTAAAAGAAATAAAGAATTTAACTTAATAAAGGCTTTAATTTTTTTTTTTTTTGCCTCCCCCAAAACTGCTCAATGCCAATTTCGCAACCTATTTACGCCCGGGATTTTTGGAAATGTTTTGAGCATCTAGCTTGGAACTTCTTTTTCTATATATTCCCGAACCTAAGCCGCCTTTTCTTCTTCTTCTGTGGTGCAATTATCGGGCCGTCTACTACTCTCTTGTTTAATTTTCAGAAACGTATCTTTGTACGTTCTGAAAAGAGAATTGGATGATCTGGGAAAATGATGTACCTCGTACATCAAGAAAAAAAAAACATCGAATCAGTGCTCGAATTATTATTTTTTGGTAACATATTAAAAAGTTCGTAGAATTCAACTTACAAGAGTAATTCGGTACCCTTTCTTCTTCGCTAACCTATGTTACTACCTGTTGATCCTGAGAATGTTAGTTATGAAAGTTAATTATTGATTGGTGCCAAAGGTTAAAATTATAACTATATTTCAATTATTAATTGAACACTAGAGCTGAAACATGAATACAATAATATAAAATTTTTCAACACTTGATTGAGCCAGTACCTACCTTTACTGTTACCTAAAAATATAATTGGCCGCTAAAGGAAATTGCTGAAAATAAAAGTAATACCATTGCGTTGTTTAGAACAATAGAAAAATCAAAGAAAGCCAAAATTCTTAACTTTTAAATATTTTTTTATTGACAATTAATTAAAGATTATTACTGCCAAAGTTAAATTAATTATGTTCAAGAATATCGACATAACAAAATTGTTATACTGATGCACACAACCATACATATATAGAAAAGAAATAAAATATACACATAAATACAAAACGTTGCAGGTTTTCAAATGCTTGGAAAATTAAGAAAAATTGATTATATTTTGTCGTAACTACATTATATCGTTGCAAAAATAGGCACAAAAACATCATCCCGTAACGATTGTTAACAATGCCCATTTTATTCCGAAAACTTGGTGTGATAATTGATGAATTTGCAGAGTCTTCTGCCACTCAATTAAAATTTTGCTACACGAGCACTATTTCGTTCATACACTGAACTCCTTCTCACATTTGGTGATTGGTAAAAAAGAAAAAAACAGACCGCCACTCAGATCAAACTTTCAATAACTGATATATTTTATCAGAATGCGTTGTCTCATACAACCACATTTCTCTCCTTCCATTCAAAATGGCACAGCGTCTTACTGTAGAGGGACAAGACGAACAAAAAATCTTTTTTTTTACAGCACTGTCGGCCACTCGTTCCATTTTCGAATACAGTGATTTTTTCTCAACATGAACTTGTAAGTCATTCTAATTCAGAATTTGCGGTCATAATCAATACTGCAGAGGCTCAAAACTAAATTATCGTTTAGCTACACGCTTTTACACGTCCGACGTTTGTCATATTCAATACTGAAGAGGCCCAACGCCAGACCGTCGTTTAGCAACACGCTTTAGCATTCAGACGTTTTCTTCGGAATAATATTTTATTGCTGGTTCTACATCTTATAAAACATTCAGATAAATTCTTTAAGCCGGTCAACACACCTGAAAGGTAGAAAACCGAAGGGAAAAAATCCAACGATTTCGACGCCCAGGGTGTGACCGTTACGTTCCGTATTTTAAAGCAATCTAAATCAGACAAAGGAAAATGCTTCCAGTCAGAGACGCCAAAGCCTTTTCACATAAAAATTCATCCGCGGAAACAAGATGGCGAGCAAATAGTTCCGTTGAATGAATTTGATTTATAATTTAATAAAGTTGAAACATCAAATGAAAAGACATAAAAAGTTAAGACAAATAATATTTAAGTCGATTACTGAGTAAATAATTAAGAAAAATTTAGATATTTAATAAAACTGTTAAAATTACCGTTTAAATTTCAAAAAAAAGTTGCCAGAGATGCCACAATATACTAAATAAACTTTGGTGGCGAAGATTTAAATATTTAAAAATACTGTTAAAACCGAAAGATGATGTAGATGTAATTTTTTGCAATCTAACACTACCAGTGCTCTCTCGTCGTCTGTATGGGTGTATTTTGTTTGCTGCTTTGTCTACGACACGGGAAACATGAGCTTCTGTTGACATCTGTAAGGCAGAACGGGTAGAAACCAGCCAAACGGGGGTATAACTGTACAGTGGATGATACCAATGTAATCCTCCGTAATAATCTGAGGGTACATACAATATTTGTTGTCCTGTAACGAAGCACGAATGCATCAATGAACTACAATAAAAAGTTATAAAAGGGTCTAGTTAATAATAATATAAAAAACGCTTACCCATGGATATAGTGATGCGAAATCGACATATTTAATATTTCCCTCCTGGAACAATTTTATTGCATTTGTTACTTCCCTAAAGAACGAATCTCTGAGATTCAAACGGTCCTGCAATGAATGGAAAGTTAAGAAAGAACGAAGATTTGAGTCCTCCACCTTTTTTCCCCGTTTTTCCACTACCCTGTATTCTAGAAAGCAAATTTCTGCACGGGTCTGCCGTCTTTTTCCTCACGTTCGACCTAATCACCCCTTTTTAAAAGGGTGCTTTGAATTTCCGTCAAAACAGACTTCGCACCCATGAAAGAAACATTCCTGAAAAGAGAAAATATGAGCAATTGCACAATGATTTAGAATTTTATCTACCTTTTATACTATTTCACCATAAATTTTATCACCGTGATCCTGTTTATCCACCATAAGTTTGGCGCAGCATAGCCAAACATGGCTCTTGCGCCATAAAACCAAACACAATCAACCAACCCTAAAAAGAGAAAATATATTTTAGAATTAACATTGCATTACGCAATCAAAATTGACTCCATCTATTTTCAATAATAATATATACCTTGTATTGATGAACTGTTTCTGTTCCTTCACAATAACCGTCTACCAATCTCGCCATTATTTTTTAACGCGTGCTGGATTTGATCCTCATAGAAAGGCGCATAGTCCATCCATCGGATGGCATCAGGGTTGTAATTTTTTCCAGTTCTGTAACCGTGAATAGGCGCCATCGCACTCGTGTTGTCATCACTGGCAAAAAATGGAACTACACTTTGATACTGTTCTAAAAATGTTAACAGCACTTTTCAGAATGATACGAAAAAATGTAATTATATCAAATATGTTTTATCTTTAGTTGATTCTAAAACTACCATAAATGATTTTGAAGTAATTTTTGGTATATGGCCATCTCAATTTTTTTTACAAACATAAGGATGTCATTCCATATTTCAATGGCTCTTTCAGCTGCTGGGACATTTTCTAACCATCTGCAATTGCAGAATTTCACAGGAAATTTCTTTGTAGAGGATACTTTTAAAAACTCCGGCCGTCTTGCTGAACAGCCTTTAGAAATCCAATACAAACTTGAAAGGAATGATGTTACATCCCATCCAGTGGCTGAAAATTCCATGCCTGAATGAATTGTTTAAGATATGGAGACCGCAAGTGCCTAAAGTCCAAGATTGTATTACATATTCCCTGGATAAGTTTTCCTGTAAGCTGCTGTAAAATTTCCAATTAACAGAAGGCCCATCCATGGATATTTACAAAACCTTTGACAAATCCAATTTTTCAACACATTCATTTAAAGGTGAAAGAAAATTTTCTCTTGTTGAGTACCGAATGAATGCTAATTTTAGATATTTAGTTTTGACTTTGCATTTTTCCTTGTGCCAATATCGTACATGGACCATGCTGCTTTTTTGGTTAGTTTGGTTGCGAGTTTCTTCAAACAATAAAGTAAGAAAGTCAGCATTTTTGCAATCATCTACAAGAAGTGTTTGAAAATAAGGACCTAAACCAAAGTGGCATATGTATGCACACTTCCTTTCACCACGTGAAAATTTTCTGGTAATCCCACTATCAGAAAACATTCTGGAAAATAATTGTGAAATATCTACACATGATTTATATGAATAATAACTCTTAATGGACTTTAAAGCCCATAATATTTCTGCATCTATTACTCCATTCTTTAATGCAAATGCATCGATTGTGTGATTAAATACAACAAAAGGAGTAATTTTAGAATCAAATTTCAAAACGACACAGAAGCCGATATTATGGAGTGCTTGAAATACCAAAATGTATCTGCAGTTAAAAGAATCTCAATTCGGGAAGATGGACAGTATGCTCCAACCAAACACTTTATTTTGTCGTTTAATGTGCCTAACCTCCCCCAAAGTTTCCTTATAGCGTATATAAATTGTCCTGTTCGTCCGTATGTTCCAGAACCTTTGCGCTGCTATAAATGCGAAAAGTTTGGCCATTCAGTTCAATCTTGTCGTGGACATGCTAGCAATACTTGTGAAGCCGCCCCTCTTTGCGTCAACTGCAAGGGAGATCATCCTTCTTACGCCAGGTCGTCCCCGCGTTGGAAAGACGAAAAGGAAATTCAGGCTGTTAAACTGAATCAAAATTGTCGCAGACAGAACTCCAAAAGTTGGAGTATCTTATGCCTCTCAACTCAAACCCCACTTTATATGTACATATGGACAGAAGAAATCTTCTGCCAATAGTACAGAGGACCGCCAGCAAAATCTTCAATTGGGTAGAAACTCCCGTTAATAATCCGGAATCTAAATTTTCTTCAAACACCAATCACTTCTAATTTCTAATATGGAAAAGGACAAAAGAGAAAGTACTTCAACAAAGCCGAATCGATGCCTAAGCCGATCCCTTATCCCAAAAATTAATCAAAATCTTGAAGCTGAAAGAAAAGTAATCCATCCCCAATTGAAATCTGAGGAACAAAATGAGAAAACTGATAAAAGTATCTATGTGTGTATGTATTCGTGCAGATGCACTTTCTGTTGTAGCCTAATTAATTTTTTTCTTTGTAAATATCTTTTTTCATAACATTTTTCCTGAAAAGAAGGCAAACCATTATAGCTTTCTATGTAGGCACTTTTTTAGCAAATTTTGATCACAAAGTTCCAAGTATCCTGGTTGGCCAAAAATGGCTCTTGCGCCATTAAAACTCATACAACCAACCAAGTATCCTGGCTTTCCCATTAATTGTTTTCCCCTGTGCATTTGCCTGTTGATATTTGCACAAACTGTTAACTCCAGCTGGACATTGCCCCATGCATAGAATGTTTCGAGCTTGAGCAGCTATGAGTATACACTGCATGTTTTTAAGATTATTAAGATTGCTACGAATTGCAATCCCATAATAGTTTTGTAATTTGTCTATGAAATTATCTGTTAACTTTCCCTTTTCTCTCAGTCCTTTTCTTGATTTTTTACAATTTTTGTAGACGACCAATGCAATCTAGCTTTGTAACTGTGTTTTCACCATATACAGTGGCTCTTAAAATTGAGTGTACATCACTCATGTTCTTCATTAAACGTCGAAAATGGTAATTTAAAATATTCATTTAATATTAAAACTTACAGGAATGTCAAAATGCTCATTATGGAATGTATTAAGTAAGGAAACAAAAATGAGGAAATGATAATAACTTAATTGGCTGTTTTTTATGTTGAAGTTCCTGATTTGGGAGTCAAAAAATTGAGTATACACTTCATAAATATTTCAATTTAGCTACCAATACTTTTTTTTTAAATGAACCGTAGTAGTCATTTGGTAGTTTTACTTGGAAAGTTTTCCGGGAGTTTTGAAAATGGGTAATTTTATAGATTTCGATGTGCTCTTTCCGAATTTCAACTTTGCCGCTCGCGCCGCCACATTGGAAAAATGGCGCCTAATACCAGTTTTTCGACAATATCTCCTTTCTGACCCATTTTACGATGAAAACATTTATATACAAAATTAAACTACAGAAATTTTCCTGCAATTTATGTAAAAACAATTTTTTTTGTAAAATTCATAGTTTTTGCTTACGAGCGCCGCGAAGTGTACTTCAACGTTCGTTTTGTCTAAAAAACTCATTTCCACACCACCTTGAGGTAGATAAAGCGGCGCGTTTTTTTAAATTTTTTTTTATCGTGGTTTCCCCAGTAGGCCTAATCCACATGCAATGCACAATTCTGAAATTTAGCGGAATATTCTTCGCTTTGCTGTTCTTACTGGACCAGGTGTTGCGGGTTCATCGTCTTCAGTATCGATCGAGACGTCACAGACCGAAATTTCTTCCGCATCATCCGCGATGGGATTATCAGATTTTTCGCGATCCTCTTCGTTTTCGATTCCATCATACGTTTGCTCGAAAACAGATTCCGTTTCTTCCTCTTCATCGTTATCATGTGATGGAACTTGCGAATTATCACAGGTACCACTACAATTCGTGCATATAATGGAGCATTTTAACCCAGCTTTTCTGCATCCACAGGCTTTCTGACATCCCTTCTTGCATTTGCAAGAAATAAGTTTTAACAAGGTTTCTGGAGCTGGGGACTCGAGTGTCGTAACAGGAATTAGCCCATTCTTGTTTCTGTTCCATCCCCATTGCTCTGCATTTTGCTCATTCCCATACCACTGCTGAACCTGGTGATAGGTTCGGAACGAATGTTGTCGTGCTGCTGCTTCTGTTGGTGGTAGCGACGCAATATTAAATTTACTTTTATATGCTGATTTTGCTATAGTCGTTTAAAGACATGCTTTTCTTACTTTTCACATCACTGTAACCGTATAATTCGAAAAGAAATCGTGCTTCAGCAATGATCTTTGGGTCAGCGTTCGGATTTTTAAATACCTGGATAACCTCGTTAATATTTGGATTTTTTCGGAGTACGTTAATAAATTTCATTTTTAAAAGATTAAAGAGTGCATATGTTGTATCACAGCCACTCAAGGCATGCAAGAATAAAATATGATCTGCGGCTGTTTTATCTATGATACTTTTGGTTTGAGAATATATATGTTTGATCGCGTAGATAGAGCTGTGAAAAGAATAAGAAGATCTACATCTTCGCCGACAACTATTACGGAATCGAATGCTGATGAAACACTCATTGCGGTATTGATTTTTAGAGTATCCGCATCTTCCGTGGCTTGTTTGACCATGAAATTTTCAGCTTCAAATTTTGTCTTCAAATTCTAATGAGGCGGTCCTTGTTTGCATCATTCCCCAGGAATTTATTTTGTGATACAGTTGGAATCATGTCTCGTCAAAAAGTTTGTCTACTGAAGCAGTTTTTCGTGATCGTCGGGATCACTCCGCATATTTGGTACTACTGTTTGCTACATCTTCTGGATATCCGTCGAATACGATTATGGCATTGGGCGTATATTTCGATCAAACGTATGTAACATAGTTATTGCAAATAGATGAAAATCATTCACCGCGTTGCCAAAGGAGTCGGTGTAATAAGTGTCCTCCGTCGATGACATACATTGTGTCTCCAAAATTTATGTCTCCAGAATGTTGCTCAAATGCCTTATACATAGAAGATTTAACGCATGTCATCGTCATCGAAGAGATAATGGAAATGGGGCAAGTTCGTACGTAAAGAAAATTTTTGAAATTCCTTTTCTGATTCTTTTACAATGCACATTCTTTGAAAAATTAATAAAGGATTAATCGGGACAATGTCACCTTCTATCCGGATACCTGCATTCATAACACCAAATGATTTTATTCTGTCATTCCGTTTGAATTTTACGGTTTAGAAATCGTTGCCAATGATTTTATAGATGCCAATACAACTAATTTCTTGAGACATGTGCCCCTCAGGGGCACATCTTCTTTAGGTGTGACGGGCTTCACGACCCCGAGTTACCCTAGTGTCTGATCTCTTTCCGTTTTTTCTCTCTTTGAGTTTGTGCTTTTTGATACCTTCCCTCGAGCCCCTCAGGGGCTCGCCTTCTTTAGGTGAGTACAGGTGTCCCAATCCCGAGGTACCCAGGGATCTTTCCTCCCTTCTAGTTTATACTTCTCTACGCCTTATACTTTTTGCTGATCTCCTCCATCCCTCGACGGCAAGGGAGGGAGCTCTCCATGAGAAGCTGTTGTCGTTCTGTTTGCTTTCTGCTTCTCATGGACATAACGCCGCCTACACCCCCGGTACCTATAACCTAGGTAATTACACCAGTTTGGTTGGGTGCAGGACGGATTTAGCAATCAACACGCCCCACAGGGCCCACGGCACCCCAAACCAGACACCGCCCCCCGAACAACTTTATTCAGAAAAATAACCATACATAATATTTACAATAGTGAAACTAACTGAACACTAAATGGCCATTCTTACAACAAGCCTTCAGTTTTTTGAAGTGCTAAAATTTTTTTACATATGTTACATTTGTTGCGAGTCGATGCTAATATGTTTGAAATTAATAAAGAACAATAACATTCAAATACTGTATACAATGAATTCTAACAGAATGAGATTTTGTTCTAATTTCTTGGAACTTGGTGTCCATTTTAAATGTTTTTATATTTCCGTTACAAAATACTTTTTACCAAAATTAACCATACTTAAACAAGAAATATGTCTTTACTGCACCCTTTATGAAACCTATTACAAACATAGATCAAAGGGTGGTGACTGAAATTCTATCAAATATTAAAGTTTATGCTATACGATACAACAATATTTAAGAGACTGAAATTCTGTTGCGGGGACGCACCCTTACTCTACGATTTAAAAATCACTCAAACTTTACACCAAGTTTGAAGATACAGTGTGTAACAAGAAGTTAGGCATAAGCTGAGATAGTACTAGGATGTATATTAGTTACAGAATTGGGTACTTATTACAATTGATACCGAAAATATTTGAAAGGGTTTTGCCTTTGCAATTATTGTTTTGGTTACCGCAATTCTGAGTGAAAATAGGTGGACCTGATGCAGATTCAAATCCTTGGTACCAGACAATTCTCTTCTATTAGGAAAACCCCTTACACTTTTGGCTTTACTGACTACTGAAGCCCATTATTAGGATAGTTGAGTTTCAATAAGTTTGACATGTTATAATGACCCTATTGATTGTCTACAAGAAAAACATTAATGTTTTCTATTTAATTACATTGCAATTACTGTTCAAGTGAAACAAATATCCTAAAATTTATTACTTGAACATGCCTACTTTTCAGTTAATTAAGAACAACAAATATACAAATCAATAACACAGGGAAAAATAAGGGAAACCTGGGGCCTGATATAGATATTACTAAAGATATTATGATGAGTGGGATACTTATATTCAGACACAAATACAACAAGCCAAAGCACTGAGTACTGTACCCCAAACAAATGCACACTATAAGATTAAAAAAGTCATTGCTATAATAAAACCTGATTGTATTAGAGCAACAAAAATTGGTGACCCTAGTGATTATTTACATGATATACAACCGAGCTTACTATTTTGCTACAATACATACACTTTACTCTAATTAGGAATACATGAGCATGCCTATTACTCAATTATTAAGATGCAATAAACACAATGAAAAATACAGATACAGATAACAATGGGGAATACTTGGGAGCATGAGTATAAATTCTTACACTATTTCGAAAACAGAAATAAAGTACAAATTCACATTATATAGTATAGTGATACAATAAAGAAACAAAACTACAAAAAGTCCAAACCAGACATGGTTTAATCTGGTCTGAAGAGGGCCCTGTTATTATTAATGTGTTGGACTATTTTCCTTATGAGCAGTCTTGAATTTTTATTGGCCGCTACCCTGCGGAACCAAATTTTTTGAAAATTATCTGCTGGCTTTTTAATGTGCCATGAGGATGTGAGAATACACTCCGTTGCATAGTGCAACGGTGTACCTACTTGGCCACAGCTGCAATTGGAGGGAAGAATTTTAAATCTGTTGAAGTATGAGGGGAAAGGTCCGTGTTGCGTAAAAAAGAGGATTTCTTCTCGTGTCCAGCAGACAGGATGAAACGTAACTTTTGGGATAATATTCTGGATTGGGCGTCCTGTGGTTACGTCGTCCCAGGTTCGTTGCCATTCTTGAATCAGATGTTTCTTTAGATGAGTCTTTAAGAAGGCTTTAGAGAATTTTATTTGATGGATATTTGTGGTTTCTGATTCTGCTGCCGATTTAGCTTGAAGATCAGCTGATTCATTTCCAAAGTAACCCGCATGGGCTTTTATCCAATTAAGCTTTATATGTGGGTTACTCAAGAGCGAAAGGAAAATTTGTCTAGCCATTTGATTTCTTGATTTTGGATTTGTGGACGCCTGTATTGCCGCCCTATTATCCGTGAAGATTTTAATTGATGTTTGATTTAAAATGGTCTTTGCATGTTCCACAGCTTTACTTAAGGCCAGAAGTTCAGCTTGAAAAACCGTGGCTTGGGAAGGTAGCTGCCCTGACCAACATTCTATAATTTGGTTTTGTGAAATCCTACAGTACGCTGCTCCTACACCCTTCTCCGTTTTGGAGCCATCAGTATATATGGCCTCTGATGGTGGGTAGAGGCCTCCATCTGATAGTGAAATTTGATCTTTTTGTAGGAAAAGAGAGCGATGTGTTTTTCGTCTGGAAAGAGGTTGTTCGTAATTGTCTGGAGACAGTTGCAATTTTGGATCTGGCTTACGAAGTCTTATGAGATTCGTTATGGCCGCTTCTTGTTGAAGTTTTAGGGCAAGCGGGGGGAGACCCAGGAGAACTTGTAGAGCTGCCGTCGATGTGGTTCGATATGCTCCTGAAATGGACAGGAGGAAACTTCTTTGGATCGAGTCCAATTTTCTTAAGATCTTTGCTGTGGGGTTGATACACCAAATTCGAGACACCAATATTCCCGTCGTTGAAGAGGTACGCTTCTTAGGGGTCACTTCCTTCCCATTAATTTTTTATACATTAATTTCATACTTTTATCTTGACGGATCTCCACATAGTTTGGCGCAGCATGGTCAAACTTATGGCTCTTGCGCCACAAAACCAAACTCAAACTCAAACTCTTAGGGGTCACATTTGATCGAAAGCTCACCTTCCTTCCACATGTCCTTAATTTGCGGAAGAGGTGTGAGAAATCACTAAATATTTTAAAAGTTCTCTCAACTACAACATGGGGAGCAGATCGACCATCTTTACTTCGCATATATCAATCTGTAATACTTTCCCGCATTGATTACGGATGCGAAGTATATGGATCATCTCGCTCCAGTGTTTTACGACATCTAGACACTGTACATCACTCAGCCTTACGAATCTGTTCTGGGGCTTTCCGTACTTCGCCGGTTCATAGCCTGTACGTAGTTTGTCACAATTTGCCACTATATCTGCGTCGCAAAAAGTTGTGTGCACAGTATTTTTTTCGACTTCAATCTTATTTTAATCACCCTGTCCGTCGGTTGAGTATTCCACTTGGTCTTGGACGACTTTATAATGCACATCCTTCAAATATCCCTCCATTTTGTGTGAGGATTAAAAGCTTCCTTGTTGATTCAAATATTTTTACTGTTCAAATTCATCCTACAAGTGTTTTTACCTTCCCACCCTGGGATGTCCCAAGAATTTCATATATTAACCCTTTTCTCATGTATGACAAATCTACCACTGCTCCTATCGTTTTTCAGCAGATTTTTCTTTCTCGTCGGCATCAGTATAACACTTACATTCCCATCTTTACGGATGGGTCGAAGACAACTACTCGCGTAGGTTGTGGTATTGTTATTGCCGATGTTCCTAGTAGTTTTCAATTAAATGCTTTGTGCTCCGTTTTAACAGCTGAGTTGACGTCAATCTTTCTCGCTCTTGAGAGGATTTCCGATCTTCTCGAACATAAATTCTGCATCTATTCAGACAGTAAGAGTGCTCTTGAAGCCCTCAGTCATCCTCAGAATGGAACACACCCGTTGGCTTTAGATATCCTTTGTCTTCTGCAGTCGTTGCAAGCTAGGGACTTTCAAATTTTATTTTGTTGGTTACCTGGCCACGTCGGTATTCAGGGCAATGAATTGGCTGATGCTGCTGCAAAGACAGCAACTACTTCTTGGCAACAACCACTTCCCTACGCTGACATAAAGAAATTCATTTCCAATCATGTTCATAATTTATGGCAATTATCATGGGATCGCCAGGTCTCAAATAAATTGCATTCAATTAAACCCAGGATTACGTTGTGGCCTGCTTTGCCGGTACGAGAGCTTGATGTCAGAATGACTCGGCTCCGTATCGGTCACACCCGTTTCACCCACAAATATCTTTTGTTTGGTGAACGGGTTCCAAGATGTAATACATGCCATGTCGATTTCACAGTCATTCATATTTTAACCGAGTGTCCTCTTTTTAACCACCATAGACTGAACTTTTTTAAAACATCATCTCCAGATATTTGTGATTTAGTAGGGGAACGCCCCCATCCAAACGTTTTTATCTTTCTGAAAATAATTGCATTTTATCATTTTATTTAGACATTATAAATTTATATTGTTCCCTGTTACCTTGTTTTTAAGATCAGAGATTTTTGCCTCCACATTCTTTTACATTAACGCATTTCAATTTTAAGAACCTTTTATACATTACGACTTCACTGTACGTCTCACCATATGTTTGGCGCAGCATGGCCAGGTCTGGCCCTTGCGCCATAAAACCGAAAATCACTCACTCACTCACCCCGGCGGAGGGCTCTGAGTTTTTTCTTCTCTGTTTCAAGTTGGGTGGTCCACCAGTTGGGTCCCGGGTTGTAGTTAATTTTTTTGGTTTTGTAAGAGTGGTTACATGCTTGTATGATTGTTTGTTGTAGTGCCAGTGCTACTGAGTCCAATTGTTCTGGTGATGTTGCTTCTTGTATTTGGTGTTCCAGGAACTGTGCGTTTTGTTCAAATGATCTAAGAAATTTTCTATGGTTACCGTGTAATGTTTTGTATCTCCTGTAGTGCTGTGAGGTATTTTGAGCCTGGAATGAGATAAGGATGTAGCTGTGGTCGCTTGCTGATGGAGTGTCGAGAACTTCCCAGGATGGAGATTTCAGTGCTAGAGTATTGCAGCTGAGGGAGATGTCTGGCCAGCCCATTGACTGGTTTCTTTGGTAGGTTGGTGGTGCGTCCGGTTTGTTGAGAATGAATAGGTCATTGGCCAGTACAAAGTCCAAAAGGTTGTTTCCTCTTGTATCATTGTCTCGATAGCCCCAGAATGCATGGTGACCGTTAAGGTCCGCTCCTATGAAGATTGGCTCGTCTTTGATGCTGGCTTTGAGTTCTCTAATCTCTTGTAGTGTTGATTGGATGTCTGAGTAGGGAGAGGAGTACGCTGATGCTATTGTGAGTGGGTAGTTGTCTAGTTGAATCTTTATTGCTGCTGAGTTTGGCTTTGACAAGATCTGTACTGCTTTATGTGTCTGGTTTGGAATTATTATCGCTGCTTTGAGATTTTGGGAATTATAGATTGTCCAGTTGCTTGGAATTCCTTTGATTTCATTGTCATTAACGTAGGGCTCTTGGATCAGGATAATGTCTGGGTTAAGTTCTTTTACTGTGTCTTGTAGTTTGAGGATTGCTGGGTATGTTCGCCCGAGGTTTATTTGAAGAACGTTGAAGATTCCATTTTGAATATGTGTTTGTGCATTAATTGTGAATGAATGAAGGTTGCTCGTATGCTGTTGATTGTCTGCTTGCATATGTGTTAACTGTATATAATATTTCTTTGGCCTGATTTGATTGGTAGATCCAATGAAATCAGGAATTGAAGAATGTCCAATCTACCTAGCTTGGTAGATTGGACATTCTTCATCATAGGAGGAGTGTGCTGTGTCTAGTTTTTTGATGTATTTTCTATTGCTTTCACAGCAGTTGATGCATTTTGGTCTACTGCTGGTGCAATCTTTTGTTAAATGTCTTGCTGCACAGAAGCCACAGCAGATGCGAAGAGAGTCGCAATTTGATGTTGTGTGATCAAAAGAGTGGCATTTTGTGCAGCGCCTCGTTGCTCTAGACATTGGCGCCACGAGCAGTCCCGCTTTTGAAATCTTGCGATTCCTTTTCGCGGTTTGGTTGACTGCCCGTAGGAAAAGAGATCAACCTACCCGACCACGGAGCCCACAAGGCCCCACATCGGTACTTTATTTAGATAAACTTTTTAGTTTACAGACATGGTATAACTGTTAATTACAATTATATTATGACAGCTTATACATTTAAGAGCAGTTATATGTGCAGCGAGAACAATGAGATAATTAGGATACTGATAGTAAGAATATATACAAAACTTGACAACAATTACAAATATTAATAATAATGGTTCAATTAAAATAAAAACAGTTATATGTGCAGCGAAAACAATGAGATAATTAGGATACTGATAATAAAAATATATACGAATTCTGACAACAATTACAAGTATTAATAATAATGGTTCAACTTTGGCCCATTGAGGTCAAGAGTTTGATGAAATGTTATTTTATACAATTTGAAATACAACATATACTAAAAGTATTTAAATTTGCAATGAGGACAAGTTATTTGCGTAAAAGCAATGATGAATGGTGATAGAAGTTAAAAATACCTGAATAACTGGTATTTATTGAGCAATGTTGAAACATATTGAGATAATTAGGATACTGATAATAAAAATATCTACAAAACTTGACAACAATTATAAATATTAATAATAATGGTTCAATTAAAAACAGTTATATGTGCAGCGAGAACAATGAGATAATTAGAATACTGATAATTAAAAATATATACAAATCTGACAACAAATACAAATATTAATAATAATGGTTCAACTTTGGCCCATTGAGGTCAAGAGTTTGATGCATTTGGGCATGTTCTATGTTATGATTGTAACAACCATATTATAGTGATGTTATAAAGCATTTACGTTTACTGATAATGGTTATTTCGATAATGACAAAGAGATACTTTGGGTATTTTAAATAGATTCACTTACTTGTAACAGATATAATTGCAATGAAAAAAATGTAAGAATAAAATAGCTATGATTATGATAACAATATATATACATTGATAAATATTTACATTTTGTTTACTCGTGGGCAATTAGGATTACCTAATTTGTTGAAGGACCATTTATTAATGTATCATTTTCCATTAAGAAAGTCATCAAAATTTGTAGACGTTTCCTTGATTGGTTGTTATTTAGGATAGATTTCTTCCAGTGGAGTAGGTTATTGGAGCTTGGTTTTGAAAAATGCCAGTTCTTTGTATGAGGACAGGATGTTGCATAGTGTAATGGGGTTCCTATGTCACCACAGGAGCAATCGTCTGAGGATCTTAGGTTGAATCTTTTGAGATAGGACGTGAAGGGGCCGTGTTCTGTGAAGAACATTACTTCACGCCTATCCCAGTTATGGTTTTTGAATGATGGTGTTGGAATGATTTCATGAATGGGCTTGCCAAGATTTAATTTATCCCAGTCTTTTTTCCAGTTTGTTAAGAGTTCCTGGTTTAGTAACTTTTTAAGATGACTAAGTGGCTTTAAGAGGGAGAATGATGTTCCATGAATAATGGCGTCTTTCGCTAGGGCGTCAGCTGATTCATTGCCCAAGTGGCCTACATGAGCTCTGACCCAGCCGATATGAATTGATTTGTTGGAATGTAGTTGATTTTGGATTTCTTGAACCAATGGATGTGGTGAGGTAGGATTTTGAATTGCTTGCAAACTGGAGAGACTATCTGTCCAAATGAATGATGGATTTGATTTATTTTGGTGGAAAAGGATTGCTTGATTAATTGCCAAAAGTTCTGCTTGGAAAATGTTATTGTCTGTGTGGAGTTGAGCCTGCCATTCTTTTATTATGGTTGCGGTTTGGTCAAAATGGCAAAATGCCGAGCCAGTTCCTTCTGTTCTTGAACCATCAGTATAAGTTGCATTTTTTATTGGGTATTGTTGTTTTACCTTTGTTGAGATTTGTAAGTCAAGGTTGAAATCCGCTGGGTGAATTTGATGTCCTTTCAGAATGGGTTCATAAGTTGTTGGTTCTATTTGTTGGTTTTAGACTATGATTGTTTCTTGTAATTTTGATAATTTGAGATATTTTGCTTCTTTATGGGCGGTTAAATAGAGTGGAGGGATTCCTGATATAATTTGGAGACTTGCAGTTGAAGTTGTATGATAAGCCCCAGTGATTGAAAGGAGAAATTTTCTTTGTATTGAAGAAAGTTTTCTTTTTATTTTTTCTGTTAATTGATCTGCCCATATTATAGCACCGTGGCACAGCATTCGCTCTGTCACTGTTTTGTAAATTAATTTTCTGGTTTTACCATTGATACCCCAATTGGAGCCAGCAATTCTTCGAAGTTGGTGATAGTGAGTTAGGGCCTGCGCTCCTTTTTCTTGAATATGATGTGACCAATTTAGGTTCTCGTCAATATATATACCAAGGTATTTTAGGTTACGTACTTTTGTTAATCTTGAATTGAGCCATTTTATTCTGGGAGGATTGATGAGTTTGCCGAAATAGATTTATTTTGTTTTATCTAGCGAAATTTGAAGCTTATTTTGGTTAGTCCAGTTTGAAAATACTTGTATTGATTGCTCTAGACAGAACGCCGCCCCAAGTCCCCGTGCCTGATGCCTGTACGGCACCCGTACCGGTTGATGGACTTGAGACGGAAGAAACAAACCAAACCCAACACGGGGGCCCAAAGCAGCCCTCAACGGACAACCGCCCCCCAACAACTTTATTTACAAAACAAAAATATTTACAAAATAATAATATTTACATAATAAAAATATAAACAGGTGCATACAAGTGCAAGAGACAAGCAATTAATGATTCACAGGCGAATTAATATTTACAAAATAAAAATATTTACAAATAAAAATATAAACAGGTGCATACAAGTGCAAGAGACAAGCAATTAATGTTTCACAGGCGAATTACATGGGCGGCAATTGATTCGGGACTCCAACAGGAAATGAGGCCCAATCTGATATTGAAAAACATGGAGCAGAAAAGATTATAATTTTAAAAATTTTAAGATTAAAAATGCAAGTGGATGGAATGGAATTACAGGAAAAACTGAATGATGTTTATTATCGATTAGCTAATGCTTTTGGTATATTCTAATTAATTTTGAATAGATCATTGTTCTGATGTATGAATCTAATTCTTTCACAAATTTTGTTGCTGAGAATCTTGTTTTGTGCGATACTTTTCCTCCATGGATCAATGTTCGATATTGCTGGCGTTTTGAGATGCCATGAAAGTGTGAAAGGGCACTCGGTTGCATAATGTATTGGTGAACCAATACCTCCGCAGTTGCAGCAATCCGTCTGTGAAAGTCTAAAGCGATGCAGGTATGTTGGAAAAGGTCCATGCTCCATTAGGAAGATTGTAAGTTCTCTTGACCAGTTTTGTGCGTGTAGTGAAACCTTTGGGAGAACTTTGTGGATTGGACAGCCTGTGTCCCCTTTTGTCCAAAGTTCTTGCCAGTCCGTGAGGAGTCGTGCCTTTAGTGCAGATTTGATGTGTGTGGTTGGAAGTAGAACAGTGTAGGGTTGGCCTGTTGTTGTTGCCTCCTTTGCTAATTCATCAGCTTTTTCGTTTCCTGGATAATTGACATGTGCCTTGATCCAGGAGACTTTGATGTTGGGGTTATCTATGAGATGTTTAAAAATTTGGCGAGCCATTTGTGCTTTTGTTTTTGGATTTGCGATGGAAAGAGGCTGGCCTGGTTGTCCACATATACCTTAACTTGCTGGTTTTTCAGATTTTCACTTGCATATTGAATTGCCTCTTTTAACGCTGTTATTTCCGCCTGAAATACTGTGTTATGCTTGTGTAGTTGGCCTTTTCATTGGTGAGTAATGATTTTATTGTTATATATACAGTATTATGCCCACTCCTTCTTCTGTTTTGGAGCCGTCTGTGAAGATATGGAATGCTCCTGTATCTGTTATCGATTCTGGACCTCCATCTGTCATACAAATTTGCTTGGTGTTGAGGAAGAGTGATGGGTGTAGGGACCATCCCTTTGCCTTTGATTCTATTTGTGATGGCTGGATATCTGTGATTTCAGGTGAGAGAGGCTTTTTTAGTCTTGTAAGGGTGATGTGTCTTGCTTCTTGCTGGAGATGTAAAGGAGGAAGACCTGTTATAACCTGAAGTGCTGCCGTTGGGGAGGTTCTGTAAGCTCCTGTGATTGAGAGAAAGAACGGTCTTTGAATCGATGTGAGCTTTCTTGCTATTTTTGCTGTTATTTTAAGGCACCATGCCGCTGCACCGTGGGCCAACATTCTCTCTACGACTGTCTTGTACAGTATTCTTCGATGGTGTTGGGAAATACCCCAGTTCTTTCCCGCAATTTTCCGGATGTTTTGGTGGAGGACTAGCGCCTTTGTCGCTTGAGCGGACATGTGTGCACCCCAGTTTAGTTTGTCGTCCAAGTATACTCCTAGATACCTGATGTTATCAACCCTTTTAATTGTTGTACCCCTCCATGTTAATCTTGGCGATGCCACTAAGCTACTGAAAATAATGTAATTTGTTTTTTCTGGAGCCACTTCTAGGTGGTTAAGTGTGCACCAGTTGTCGAAGGTGTTGATAGCTTCTTGTGCTGTTTCTTTTAGTTTTTCCTTCGTTTGCGCATGAATGACCATTGCGAAATCGTCTGTGAATGCTTGTACATGGACGTTTTCGCGCCAGGGGAGGTTCAGTGCACTGTTGGCCACAAGGTTCCAGAGAGCTGGCCCACTGCAAGAACCTTGTGGACAGCCCTTTCTCTGTTCTCTTTCTATTGGTCCTGTTGGTGTTTGGATTGTGACTTTTCGATTTTGCAAAAGATTATTCAATACTTTGGTTATATTAGCTGGACTTTGACTGGTGAGAAGTGCGATTGCTCTAGACATTGACTCTACAGTGCAGCCCCGCTTTTGAGATCTTGCGATCCCTTTTCGCAGTTTGGGTGGCTGCCTGTAGGATAAGAGATCAACCAACCCCCTCCACGGGGCCACCGAGGCCCCGCACCCTCGACCATAGCCCGAACAACTTTATTAAAGATAAAATAGCGTTACAATTAATGAAAAAGATAAAATAGCGTTACAAGTAATGAGAGAGGAAAATTAAACAGTTAATGAACATAACAATTATTTACACGAAGTGTACATTGCTGTATACAGGTGCAGGTCTACGACAATGATATAAGACCCGTTCTATTTGTTTTGTTGTTACACTGCTTATTTGATGTGATATTTCACTATGAGGAGTAAATAGTGTTTACACATTTGCTTGGAATGAACTAATTTAGGAGCTCATAAAATTGAAATTAGACAAATAATAGAATGTACAGTATTTACATTTGACAGTATATAAAGGATGCGTATGAAAATTTTAAGATTAAACAATATAATTATTTACAATAAAACTATTTACAGGAATATTAAGCTGGAATAATTGAGAAAGAATGACTCGTTATGTGACTTTCTGTCCTAATTTGTTTACTAGTATTATGAAGTTCCATTTACTAGAATGTCATTTTCCATCATGAAGTTCATCATGTTTTTTAATCTGGTTCGAGAGTTTTGATTATTCAATATGCCTTTTTTCCATAATAGAAGATTGTCGTCTTTAGGTTTGATGAAATGCCACTTTTTTGTGTGAGGGCAAGAAGTGGCGAAATGAAGAGGAGTGCCTGGCTGGCCACAGGAGCAAGAATCATTTGATCTGAGATTAAATCTTTTTAGATAAGATGTAAAGGGGCCATGTTCTGTGAAGAACATTATTTCTCTGCGGTCCCACTTGTAATTTTTACAAGAAGGTATTGGTATCATTTTATGAATATGTCTTCCTGTTTCAGTTTTGTCCCATTCTTTCTTCCATTTTACAAGTAAATCTTTATTTAGGAGCTTCTTAATATGGCTATGTGGTTTTAATATGGGGAAAGGAATTCCCTCAGAGATTGCTTTTTTAGCGAGTTGGTCTGCTGCTTCGTTGCCAACATGTGCTTTGATCCATCCAATTTTGATGAGACTGTTTTGGTGAAGGAGTTGTTGGATCTCCTTAACAAGTGGGTGGGGAGAAACTGGGTTATCTATTGCCTGTAGACTTGAGAGGCTATCTGACCATATTTGGATCTCAGAAGTTGTTGTTATGTGGAATTTTATAGCCTGGAGAATTGCTAGTAATTCAGCTTGTAATACTGTATTGTGAGGGTGAAGTTGGCTTTGCCATTCCTTTATTATTTTTCCATTATTGTCAAAGTGACAATATGCTGAGCCGGTACCATCATTGTTTTTGGAACCGTCTGTAAATGTTGTATTTCGTATTGGGTATTCTTTTGCCTCTAATATTGTTATTTGGGAGTCTATTTTGAATTTGGCCGGATGAATTTGGAATCCTTTTTGCATTTGTTCATATTGATTTGGGTCTATAATGTCTGAGCCGATTGTAATATGTTCTTGAAGTTTTGCAATTTTGAAGTATGCTGCTTCTTTTTGTGCTATTAGATGTATAGGTGGAATACCAGTGATAATTTGTAGGCTGGATGAAGCTGTTGTATGATAAGCGCTTGTAATCGATAATAGGAATTTTCTTTAGACTGATGATAATTTTCGTTTTGCTTTGTCTGTTAAATTTGTTGCCCAAGTATTTGAGCCGTGACACAACATTCTCTCTGTAACAGCTTTGTATATTAATTTTCTGTTTTTGTTGTTAATACCCCAATTTTTGCCCGCAATACGTTGAAGCTGGTGGAAGTGGGTGATGGCTTGTGCACCTTTTTCTTGAATGTGGTGAGTCCAATTTAATTTTTCGTCGATATAGACGCCTAGATATTTAAGGTTATGAACTTAAGCAATTCTATTGTCAAGCCACTTAATTCTTGGAGGGTTAACAAGTTTTCCGAAATAGATGTATTTTGTCTTTTCCATTGAGATAGTTAATTTGTTTTCATTGGCCCAGTTAGAGAATGTTTCTATTGCCATTTTTGCTGTATTTTGGACGCCTTCTTTAGTCCTATGAGAAAAGATGAACGCAAAGTCATCGGCGAATGCTTGTGCCACATGTGACACATGTTAATATAGAAAGAGTGGTATCTTTAAGGGATACTAATGAAAGGAATGAGCTACCAGAAAAGACAAAGACCGAAGAAACAGAAAAATAATAATTAAGATATGCAAATTCCACCTCGCAGCACTAAACGAGACTAAATATGTAATTAAAAAAATAATATAATCAATATTGAAAAACGCTCCAGCCAGCACACCAACTCTCCCCAAGCTCAATGTTTACAACGGAAAGAGTGAGAGGGCTTCATTTGATTCTTTTGAAATATCTATAAAAAATAGACCATAAAGTTGGAAGAATAGAAAAGAGGAAAATGAGAAAAGAATCGCCTAAATGATGGTGAGGAAAAAAATTTTAATTGATTAATTGACATGAGTTTAATTAACAAAAAATTAGCAAAGATGTTTAATAAAATGATGAAAAAAGACGAATTTCGTACTATGAATAGAACAAAAGTTTTATAACTTTTAAGTTTTTAGATAATCTCAAAAAAAAGGAGAATAATTGAAAAACGATACGAATAAATAAGTTTAAGAAATTACAAAACAAATAAAGGAAGAAAAGTTTTAGGGTTGCAAAACAAAAGGTAGGAAAGGTGTGTAGCTTGACTAGAGCACAGAAAACACTTTCAAAAAATCATAATTAAATTAACTAAAAAATGGTAAAAAACAAAAAAATATCAAAATTCTCAAGTAATACACTAAAGATGGGAACAAATTGGAGACTTACTCCCCAACTCTGGAGATACAGACATTCTAGAATGGTTGAGTATACTAAGAAAAATCCAAAAGTTCTGAAAGATGACCGGAAGTAGAAAGTTGAAATTTAAAGAGATGTAAATTTGCAGACACACTTGTAAGCACAAGCACACAAAAATTTTAAATTGAAGCTGGTTGAAAAGTTATGGCTTGGAAAAAATTTTTGACAGAGCAAGAAAACACGACCGCGCGCTTGAAGATTACGACTAGATTCTCTTTGTTGCTCTGAGCATAATAATAATATACACGTCCCCGTGCCTAGAACCATTGTGGTTCTTTTAATCGGTTTAGATGCATGCAGTGGCTAACCAAACCATCATAATGCGTACTGGCGCCCTACATCGCATTTATTGATTTTCAAAATGTTTACAGACATTATTGTTAAACCGTTAGAATGTAAAACATGTTACAGAAAAATATTTACAAGCATTTACAATGATGCTTTACAGCGCACCCCTGCAATGAGCCGGTAATGTTAATGTGATGTGCTCTGTTACAAGATGGGATCCCAGAGTACTGACAGTAATAATAGTGATACGGTCTTGAAGTCTTGCATATCAAGATTCAGCAACGCGTGAAACAGAAAAGGATACATCGATTTACCAGAGGCAGCCCCCTTGCAAAAGGGGTTCAAGATGTGCTCGTCATGATTATGGGGTCCCTTGAGCTGGCATTCTGTCAAAGCATGTCACAAGTTTGAAAATAAATACAAACAGAATGTAAATTATGACATAGGCCTAACATTGAGATCACAGGCAGAGTTCCCCAGCAATGATGGCGGAGACCCTGTCCAAGACTGCGTTGTTGCTAAGCATTACGGAACCTTTGTGTTTACATTTGTTTCCATTGAAGTACGATGAAACAGTAGTATAATTATGACATGAAGCTGCTACTGGAGATACAGTCGGTGGCCTCCTGCTGTACTGGGATGAGACTGCTCTCAAGGAAAGTAGTTTTGTTACAAAAAAAGGACCCTGTTTAGAATTTGTTTCCGCTTGATGTGTGATGTGGGAAATCCCTGGCTGGTAATAAGTGTGATTGATACTGAACTTGCCGGGCAGGATTTTGTTGATTGCCAAGGAAAGGCTTGACAAAATTCCTTTGTAGGTTTATGATGTGAAAGTTAGTCTGCTGAAGTACCCGGGTCCGGCTTCAAAAAAAGGTCCTACAAGTGCCGAATATATTGAATTGTTTATGGATTTGATCTTGAGAGGGGGGGTTGGCTGCTACTCTGGGAACCAGAGATCTTAGATTATCGGCTGGGTCTGGCAGGAGGTGCCAAGACTCTGGTGTGAGGACGCATTCTGGTGATAGCAGTGTAGTGGGTGAGGCCTCTTCCTGCCACAAGGCCAGAGTGGTGATGGAACAAGCCCAACCCATGAAGGAGTGGGCGAAGGGGCCATGGCCTGTGAAAAAGAGGGAAGTCTCCATCTCTGCCATCCCACCTCCACGCCTATGGGATGCTGGTGGATTGGGCCGTCCCATCTTCCTCCTTGTCCACCTTGACTGCCATTCTCAGCTGTGCATTTGTTTCTTTTGTGAGGCTTTTGTAGTGACCTAGTGTGTCCACGTTTGACAAGTGGGAGGCCATGCTCTTGTGGCCTACCTTGGCCAGGCACTGCCAGCCTCATTGCCTGGGCAGGCTCCAAGGCATCTTAATCCATGTGAGCTTAATGTTCAATGATCTTTGAGGACTGGTAATATTTGCCTCTAAGCACACCAGTGGATCTTGGGTTGAGGACTTAAGTGGAGGCCAGCCTGATCATCGTGATGTGTACATTGCTCTGCTGGCTCCGCAGACGACGCGGGTATAGCGTGACTGCTCTTGGCTGCTATGAGTTCCGTCTGAAAACTGAGCTATAATCAGCTAGTTTTAGCTTCGACCACTGGCGGATTAGTGAATTATTATTGAAAATATCACAGAGCGTACTGCGCCCAATTCTCATCCGTCTTGTATTTCCATCCGTAAAAGATATCTGTGCTGGCCATGATTAAATTCGTCCGAGGTTAAGCCAGATTTGCGTGGTTGTTACTGCTGGATGAAAGACCCAGCCCGCCATCTTTAATCTCTACTGATGGGGCTGGAAGGAACCCCCCTTGTGGGTCTTAAGGTTTAGGGCGTGTTACCCAATGTAAATGTGATCTCCATTCTTGAATCATGGAGGGGGCGCCATGCCGAGAAGAAATCTGAGACAAGGCTGGCACACAAGTCTCTATATGCACCGAGACTGCTAGAAGAAAGCCTCCTGGAGCTGAGGATTATGCCAAATTTGTAATAGTCCTTTTGCACCAGATGGTCAGTCTGCGGGACGCATCCGGTTCCCACCACTGTCTTTATAGAGGATCCTTCCAAGGAGTGTGAGTGATAGGTCCCATGTATCACAAAGCACCTTGGAGGTCTTGTAGTAGGCTTGCCAAGTTTTGATTGATGGCATAGATTTTGGGTTCCAGCTGAGTTTGCTGTCAATGGACCTCAGGCATTTGATTGTATGTGACTGATCATCTCATTTCAGGTTCCATCTTGATCCTTGTAATTCTGGTAAACCAGGGCCGTAGTATATTATAGGGTGGTCTTTGTCAACTGAGACTCCAGGGAGAGTTCTTGTGGCCCACCTGTCAAAGATTCTTAATGGCTGCAGTTCCCCTGTGGCCCTTCCCATTTTCCATTTTAATAATGCAAACCAGCACGAAGTCGTTCATAGCTGGGTTTTGAATGGCTACAAGAATTGGCTAAAAAAAAGGAGGACCTACTAAGGAATCAGATTCCAGAGAGCTGTGGCTGCCGTAATGAGCCCTGTAAGTGTTGATTCTGGAGGTTTCTTTAGGCTGTGCCTTCTCGAGTGCTCTGGTGGCTGAGGACCTGTCTATTTGATAGCAGGCTCTTGTAAGATTTTGTTATGCTCTGCTGGACAAAGATTTTGGTGGAGGAGAGAGATAATATTGTGATACTGAATATTACACAAAGGCGCCCCTTGGATGTCGACTGACAAGAACAAGTGTGTGCTTTGATTTGATTCCATTGTTGCTGAGGATATAAGATCGTCTAAAGTCATATCAACTGATTCATTCCTCAGCCAAACTGGTGACCGCTGAGTAGGTCATACTGCTGGTAGACCAGTCTTCCTACTGGCACCAATTTTTCTAAAACTTCAAGGATGGATGGCAGGAGTGCGATCGGCCCAGTATGATGGTGCTTTTCCTGTTATAGATCTTGCCTGGTTTCAAAAAAAGAGAACAATATTACTGATTTGAAAGGTCAGGTATACGTCCCAGGGTGTGCATTTGTTGAAAAAGGCTGAGGGAGTAGAGGATGGAAATTTTGTTAATTTTATGAACTACTATGTTGTCGATCATATCCCTGAGCTTTACCTTGGAAGACCATTACGTCTGAAACCTGATTCCTGTAAAAGGTGGGTCGTCGCTTGTTGTTGGCTGGGTGTTGGTGGCCGATGGATCGGGATATAACTGTCTGAGGATGTTGGTTTGCAGCCAGTTGGCCTCCCTCGAATCTTCTTCATTTCAAGTGCCACCAGCTGGGATGGTGTGACATTGACTTCCCAAATCGCCATGTTTTATATTGCCTGGCTAGGGGCTAGAGGCCCCAGTGCAGAAGTTTTTTCCAGCTGATACTTATCCTGTCCCCAGGGGCAAGGACATCTCTTTAGGGTGTGACTGGGCTCTTACGGACCTGAGAGGTGCCCCTAGTGTCTGATCTCCTCGGAGTTTCCTGGCTCCCTCCCTTTTATTTTAACTTTTTCCTTCCCTTCCTCGAGGTAAGTGAGCTCTCCATGAGAAGCTGCTGCCACCTGTTTTGCTCTGCTCTCACACATGGACAAATTACCCCCACGTGTTGGCTTGTGCGGCGACCCACAGGGACGGAGGGTGCACTGTTGGTCCCTGGTGTATTAATCTTCGGGCGTAATCCTAACTGTCTATTAGTCCATGGTTAGGATCACGAAGAGTCATTCTCTGGGGCCATGCTAAGGGTGCACAACGTTCCTGGAGGTGACCTGGATGTATAGGTCACGTAGCACCCGCAAGTGCTGAGGCTGGAAATTTCCAGAGCCGGAAAAACTGGGCCTTCCTTGTTGCCTGGTGGTGGGCGGTGCTGTCGTGGCCTGAATTGTCTTTGCATGGGATCTTGCAATAAAATCTTCATCTGGTGTGGAAGTTTGCGACTGGAGAGTTATAAATATTGATTCTGTTCGTTATTTCTGATCATGTCTGCAAATTACATCTCAATCACTTTCTGCAACATTCCTTCAATACATAAAGGAATCATTGGAACTGGGAGGTGAACTGGAAATCTATTAAAACTCTAGTCTGGAGATTTTCTTGTATTCAAACTTCCACCACACAAACCAAATCTTTCCTATTAGCTAGAAACACTGCTTTCTTATGTCCTCATCTCTATCACTCCGCACAAGAGTCTGAATTACTGGTCTGTGGTGTCATCTCGAGTCTGAGCTGTTGCACCATCTGAGGATGAAATACGTGGGAAGGCCTGTAAGCACCCAGGGAGTAATAAATGCAAGACGAATTACCATTAAAAGATATAACGAAATATTTTTATCACCCTTAATGTTATTCTAACGTCTGTGGAAAGTGTGCATTGCCAAAAAGTACAGCCATTATCTGTATTGTCGCGTCCGCCCATACACATACAAAATCCCATTAGGTGCCATGTCAACTGCTCTGGCTCAATCTTTCAAAAGTGACTGTTTGCAGAGGAAATCCAGGTGCGTGCTTCCGATGTGCAATTGCTGACACTCTCTTTGAGCCATTACCAATCGATGAATGTTAGTCTGTTCGCAGCCCATGGGAACCAGTTCAACGATGTCCAAGTGGCAACAATAAGAGAAACAGATAATAAAAAATTAAAAGCAACGAATATTTCCATGCTGAAGCCTGACAAACTTTGGTGCGCCAACAACTGCACTGGCCTTTGCTACCATTGTCACAAAAAAGCAAATTCTGAAAATAAACAATGGAGAATTTACACAAACACAAAATAATCCGGTATTTTCTTGCACTCCTTCACTTTAAAACTTCTGGGGACCGACATATGATAAAATGTAAATGTTTATACGCCCACCTAAAAAAGAAAAGTCCTGTAGATAGAAACCAATAAAACCAAATCTTAGGCTGTATGTTCCGATCAGTCAAATCGGTAAATTTAGTAATGATCCAGACAAATCTCCTGCTCCTGCCACCCTTCTCAACCACTGTTGGAACCAATGGGTGACTGATGATCACTCAAGGATACTGATAGTATGCTACTGTGATTTACTGATTAAGGATCCCACGAAACTTTGAGGACGTAAAGCCAACCATGATATACAGCAGGTCCCTGCACCTAGCTGTTCCACCCCAATCAGAAATTCCCTTCGTTTAAAAAAGAAAACAAGTCAAGAAAACAAGAAAAAAAGCTATCTTCCAATAATGTTTTGAATTCCGTTGCATGAAACGTTGTTTCCAGCCAATGCTAGGGCGTTTGTTATCGTACCGTATTCTCTGCTCTTTACCTGCCATTGTTCGTTTTGAAATTCTTGAAATTTTAAATATTTTATCGATCTAATGTTTAATTTGCTTCATTCTTGATGATTTTTCTCGTTCTTCTTCGTTTTATCTACTTAATTACTAACTTTGTGATTTTATCGTCTGATATCATGAAAAACTTACATGCCTGGCGGGGTATAGCCAAATATGGTCGCCATGGGAAACCCATACAACCAACCAACCAATTTTATCTCATGTCTTGATTATTGATGATACTGATCTTCCTTTGTAGATTAGTTTCAGTTACTCCTTGTATGCCTGATCTGTCTTTTCAATCTCTAGCGCTGTGTTTTTTTTGAGAATTCTAGTTTTGTGTAAAAACAGCTAGTGGAAGAGGCTTTGCTTCAATTTATAGGAGCTGTTGCAAGCTTTACATTGGATTCTTGAGGCTGTATTGTTTGTCTTGTATTCCTTTATTGTCGATTTTATGATGTTCTTGCTAGTCCAACTGTTAGTAGGTGTTTTGTGAGTTTTCTGCATGGTTGCGTGTCATTTTGTTTTCATATCTTGAATTAGATGATGAGTAGTTGCTGACAAGCTTGTTCTAATGATCTGTGATCGGTACTGAGGTATTCCTCTTTCTGAGAACTCCTAATTCTCTGGTGTTGGATGAGTCTGTGAGCACATCAGTGAGGGCTGCACATCCTCTGCTAGGAGGGAAATGTACAAGTGGGAGGCTGTTTGCTTTATTAGACGAAATAAGCTATTAGCCAGCATTGAAGTCCAAGAGATTTCTCCTCGCAGTCTTTGCTCTTTATACCCTCAAAGAATAGTGATGACTGACTTGATCCAACAATCGAGAATCTCTCCATCAATGCTTGCTCATGATACTGCATCTCCTGAAGCTGCATTCCTTAGTTGCTGAGAGTAGGGGATGAGGAGGGGGTGACTATTGCTGGATCTGACCCTGATCTACCTCCACCGTGAGGCTTTCCGGTTTAACCATGTAGTTAATTTGTAACAGAGTGTAGTTTATGGTTTTAGTGTAGAATGGCTGCTTATAGAAGTGGAGGATTGGACATCAGGACTGTGGAATACTTGGATCTTCTGGGTTAACGTGGAGTTCCTGACTAGGGAAGAAATCTGGGTTGAAAAACACTATGTTCTTCCATGGTGGATGTCGGTCAGCTCTTGCTCTTGGCCGCATGATCTGGGATGACTCCAGCTTAATGGGTGGTCTGCTGAATTTAAAAGCCTTGGGATCTGAGTAGGAAGAGAATTATTCTGTGATGCGTTGTAGTGGTACTTTATGGACCCCAACCTGGCCTAGGCGATACTACAATGGTGTTTGAAGTGCATAAACTATTTTAAAGTTTGACTTTGAGCTCTTCGCTGTGATTAGGCAATTCATCGATGTGTAGAGTGAACATCGCATTGTTTATAGTCCTTTGCTAGCTCAATGTTGATGCATTGGGCTTTTGACTGTTGGCAGCTCCTTTGAAAGGTTGTCTGCCTGTCGCTAAAACATGCAGATCTGAGAGAGTAACTTTGTACGCCATGATCGAATGAGTGGTATTGAGCAAGGGGATAGCTTATCGAATCCGCTACCTATGGTTCTCCCAGTCTATGAGAGAGCTTTGCTCCGGTGGAGAGACTCAGGAGATGTGGAGCCTGGAAGAATTCCTAAATGACTTACTACCTGCTGCGGCCTATTAAACAGACTCCTGCCTCTTCAAGGCTCTATGTGCTCTTGCTGTGGTGGAGGACTCTCTAACTCCTTCTTTGCAAAGTAGCAGGAACATGACTCATGCACCTGGGGAGGATCCCCTCTGTATCTAACGAGCTACTTGTAGTTGCTTTGAGGCTCCCAATCTGCCCTCGATTCTTCCAGACTCACTGATGTCTCCTCTCGGTTGACAGCCACAGTCTCGCTCTTACTTCAGGACGTCTCTTTGACTGGGATCTTTTGGATGATGTCCTCTCTTCCGCAACCTGAATGCTCGTCCTCCTTTATTCCCTTTGGGTATAGCACAGGAACCGGAGGCCTTGATGGTTTATTCTGGCTCTGGTCCTGCAATGAGACTAGTTGTTGGGGCTAACGGGCCTTCCTTGAATGCTTGGTAAGTTTCTTGTAGAGCCAGTGTGCTGTCACTCTGGGGGCTCATGCATGATATATGACTACCAGATTAGTTGCTGTGTGAAGTTTGGTCTGTGAGGACCGCCCCTCTAGAGGTTGACTGAGCGGAATTGACTTCAAATAGTGCTTATTGGATAGTCAGAACTCCAACGTTAACTCAAGTTCTCGCTCGGCGTCATCTTGACCTTGGTGAAGGGCCCCGCCTGGGAACTGAGAAAGGACTGGATCTTTCTCCAGATCATGTCATGCCTCATCCATTTTTTAGAGACTTGCTGCGTAAGTAGGATTACATTTGATTTTTTTGACTCTATGCGTCCTGATTCTGCATCAATCTGGTTGTGACGATCTCTCACTTTCCTATCCCATTAGTATCAGCTACAGATCTGGTTTACGATCGCCAGGATTGAAGGATTGAATACTCTTCCAGTGGGAATGAGGAGATGGTAAATGTCCCTGAAGGGATCCTGCGTTGGGTATTAAATGTTGGATAGCATGATCCATTTCCTGCAGAGAAAGAGAATTGTTTGTTAGACACAGCAATAGCTGCTATGAAAACTATTCTATGTGTGACAGCCGATGCATCGGCCAAATTTTAAACCCTGACACTGGATCGAGGAAAGCAGAGCAGCTCTGAGATTCTCACAGAAATGAGTGGAAAAAAAAACGAGGGAATTTGGAACCTGTCTATGACTTTTGTACACATAATAAGAAGTCCAAAAGCCCTCAAACTACTCAATTAGCCCCAGGCGGAGCTGCCCAGAGCACCAGGCGCGAAAACACCATTGTCCAGGAGCTGCCGAAGGTGCAGAAGAAGCTCAAGAATGAACCTTTCTTTTGCGGCACAGACTTGATATCTCTGGAGTAGATAGTCCCCATCAGAAAGCCTGGCCTGACCCCAACGCACTAAGTGAGCCAACCTAACCTAATCCTAGAAATATGATGCATTTCCCCTTAAAAAGAAACTGAGGGCAACCTCGCACCCTATGGTGGCCTGACAAGTCTACTGTCCAGCCCAGCTACTACACTCTACCTGGAGGTAGCAGACCCCTGGATGGGAGGGGCCCTGGATCTCGGAGATCTTTGCCCTCAGACTGGCCCTGAAACATTCCGATGCGCACAGCAGACCTAACCGTCTGGATACGGCTCCAGCACTCTGGACAGGACCGTGAACCACCTGCAAAGGTGCCCCAGGAACAGCCCCTCCTGGGACGCCTGCATGCTCGCCTAGGCAGGGGGGAGTGGCGCCAGTTGGTCCTGTCCAGCGGAGGTCATCTGCGAAACAAAGTCGAACCCGCCGAGCCTGGAGCCGCACTGCCACCACTGGCAACACCAAACTTCGTAACGTAAACGAACGTAGTCACCGTTTCACCCCACGGATTCGTACACTAGTGCTGCGCCCCATGACTCAACAAGTCCCCAGAGGCTCCAGGTTTGTAGGTACTGGAGGCCGGAGCAGGCCAGGCCCAGAGCGAGTAGTGCAATACATACAGACCTGTGTCGAATCAGTTCCAACATTGCTAGTTTGGTGAAATCTGCTTTTTATGCGTCGATTTTACATCATCAAACACTGAAAGCACTCAACGATGCTAATTAACTCGTAA
>BGPR01004712.1:72065-106606 GCA_013235015.1 Araneus ventricosus
TTGGTGTGAATTTTCCGGCCATTGATTTTAGTATGGGATTGCTCTCAGACATTGACTCTACAAGGCACCGCTTTTGAGATCTGCAATCTCTTTTCGCAGTTTGATGGCTGCCTGTAGGATAAGAGATCAACCCCCCCCCCCACAGTGGCCCCTGAGCCCACACGCTGCCACAACCCGAACAACTTTATTATTAAAAACAAAATATGGTTACGAGGAATATAATTGTAAATGACATTTGAAAATAAATGGTTAACATGAAGTGTACATTGCAGAGAATAGATGCGAGTCTGCATGTGTTTAGACCCGTTCTAGTATAAAATATACATAGATATCAATTTTAAAATATTTTTAATAACTTAAATTGTATTTGGTTTAATAGTTGTTGTTCTTGAATTTTTACACTTTATAAATTCTTTGTGCCTGTTGATAATTATAACAATAAATGTTGTTTAGCAATGTTTACTATCTTGACACTTGTCCAGCGAGTGAAATAAAATATTGAATTATAAAAATTAGGTTAATCGTTAATTACCAGAGTTATGGAGCACGATACAAAGGTTGAAAAGTACTAGAGGGAAAATTGTTGTTAGTTTATTACTGAAACTATACTATACTTATTAATTGGTATAAATTAATAAGGTTTGTTAAACAAATTATGGTTTCGTTAAGTTTGTTAGTAAACACTAAATTAAAAGCACATTTTAATATTTTTGGACTAAATCAACATTTTCTTCTGTTGCATTTATATTATAATTAAAACAGAATATTAGATTATACTGATTTGAATGATGAATAGATGCATATTATATAAAATAATAATTCAACATGTCACAATTGGAAAAACCTTTTCAAAATAGTATTAATTGTGAATTAAGATGTTTATGTGTAATCTCGTGTGGAACAATATTGTTAGAAAAAAAATGGCAACATTGATCCTTTGCAGGATGAAAAGTCGGATATTGAGTTCCAGTTTGCAGATTCGATTCGTAGCAATTGATACAGCATAAAATGGGGAAGAGCAGTCTCTAGTTGCATGGTGATCAGCACAGGAGCCACATGATGGAATGTGGTGATTGCAGTCTTGGTTGTATGCTGAAGGCTTGGCAAAGTTACATCTTCTAATATGAAAGAATTCTGAAATTTTGAGGAATGACAGCCAAGGTTTAACTTTTTTATTTTGTGGCTGTCTTGATTGTTGCTGTTGTTTCAAACACCCAGTTGGATGTTTCCAGTGAGTTGCCTTGAATTTGAATCTGATTTTTTAAGGGAATGGGAGTCCTAGCTGTATCATAGCCTCTTGAACGGTTTCTTCTTTTATGGATGTTGGAATATTGTAGACAATTAAGCTGGAAGACGTTTTGCTGGGTTTTGATTTTAATCAAGGACTTGAGATTTTCATTACCAGCAATTTTAAGTGGAAGTTGTCAATATCTGTTGAGGATTTTAACGAGATTGCCAATCCTTTACCCTTAATTGGCTTAATGTTTGTAAGGTGAGTCCTGAGGTTGAAGTTCTTCATTCAAGAGGTCTGTTAAATTTGAGTTTGATTTTGGATAAATAAGTAACGTATGATTAGGTGATGTGCTAGATGAAGCTTGAGATGTAGAGGGAGAAGATAAGGAGTTCTGTGTTTCACGTGTTTTAACTTGAGATGACTGTTGAGCGTCTGGTGAGGTTTTACTTAAATCAATCTTCTGGTTAGGAGGTCTGCTTGGAGTTGGTCCAGATATTGAAGCGCAGGCTACGTCTGGAGGAGGAAAGAGTCTCTTTAATTTTCTACTTGAGCAAAGAATGAAAAACTCTCTTTGCCTGGAAGTTTTGAGACTGTGGAATGGTCTTGTGATTGTTGAATGACTGAATCACCTTTAATTTTGAAAAAGAACCTCCAAATCCTCATCAACGTTTAATTCTTGCAATGGGATTGGGCTACATTGATATTGCTCCGTCGATGTCTGGAGTGTCAGGAAGAAAAACAGGTGTTGTCATTATTACGGTTGGTGACTATTAACCAAAGGAGGATTTTGTTGAGCCAGATGTAATGGAGGATGTATCTAGTATTGTGACGGAGTTCTTGACAAATCAGGAGGCTTTGTTCTTGTTATTTCCTGGGCTCTGCTTGACTTGGAGTTAAATGATTTGACTTTGGAGAGCAGTTGGTGTTGAGAAACTGGGTTCCTTTTTGTTTATGTATTGCCTGGGACAAGGAAGCATCGAATGAAGAGGTGTTCAGCGAATTTAAAAGTGATGTATGCGTCATCACCAAAACTATTAGCAATTTCAGACAGTAAGATGCCTCCTGCAAATTCGCTAAGATCCGCTTTCATTTTTTCATATCTGATGGGAGTCTGCTCACGGATCTTTGAGTATCTCTCAAATGTTGTTCTTCCACTTGTTCGATTTTATTTTGAATTGCTGTTGATAGTGTTGGATCTATTGGTGTCAAAGGCTTCCATCGGTTTTTAACCGGTGGGAATTTGTTAAGATTTTCTAGTGATGTTGAATGATATCTGTCACTGAAGAATGATAATTTTGGAAGTTTTTGTTGAGACATTTGTTTAGTAGAAACCCTGGTGTTGTTTGGGTGTTTTGATGAGAAGTCGGGATGTTAGAAGAAGATTGTGAGGTTTTTTTACCTCTGTATCCCAATTCTGGGCTTTAGATAGGGACTGTTGAGCCAGAAGTGTTTTGTAGTTTGATCTTGGAGTGTTCCAGTCTATTGACCGAGCCTCTACTACAGATAGAAGACTCATTGTTGTTGTTTGCACAACTTTTGGAGTCTCCTTGGCATTACTGGAATTCTGTTTATAGAGTTCTATTTGAAACACTGAAAGATGTGGCAAAATGACTGTGATGGAGAAGACCAGGGCAGTTACTCCCGCAGTCCCCATCCCACGCACCATGCAGAGAAAAAAAAACCTTAACCTTTTCCCTAACCTAAGACCTTTATGACTAAGAAAATAATAAATGATAAAGAGGTGGAATCAGGGAAAAGAGATTAATGGAATGAAGGGGAGAGAAGGGGTGAAAAATTTATGGGAGGAGAAATGATGGGTACCTGGTGTATGTACAGGACCCTGGGGAAAAAGGAGGGAGTTATATAAAGTAATTCCTATGTTAAAACACATAGGAAAAAAACTTGAACAATTTGGGGAAAATTTATTAAAAGCTTATAACTTGGTTAATTAATAGAATAAGAACATGAAAATTTTGCATGAATTAAACAATAGACCTATGGGTCTTTCCTCAATTTGGGCTGAATGGGTGGAAATTTAATGAAAGAATGAAAGGAAGTGAAAAGGGGTTGGGAGAAAAATGGGGAAGAAAAGACATAAGTAGGAAATAGTGTAGCAGAAAGTTGACAAACCCAGAGGAACCAGTGAAAGTAATTAGAATAACCTAAGTTATGAAAAAAAAAATTAAATTAAAAAATTGAATGAGGATCAAAACCTCCGGTCATTGAGAGGATCGCCATGACTGTGCAATTCAAAATAGAGTTAATTAAAGCTATTGAAGAAAAACAGGATGGCTGGTTAATTAAAGAAGGTAATTAAAAGAAATTAGAAAGAAAACCACTTGTGCAGCGCTTTGGTCCATCAGACCAGAGAGGGAGGGAATTTAAGAAGATGCCAAAAAAGTGTTAATTTAATTTAGAATGTTGATGATGATGAAATGTAGAAGTTTTCAGAGATTGAAACTAGAAATGATTTAATTGTATGAATTAAACGAGGATGCAACAATTTATTCTAAAACCTTGTGGCAATAGTCTATAAGAAATTTTTTGATAAAGAGCCAATCTTAAGAAAGAGTAAGTACTGTTATAGATGTTTATTGGCGCTCCACGTCTGGTCCAAAAACAACAACTTGGCGTCACAATATGGCCGACTGTATAATGGAGGATATTGACTAAGTATTTAAAACGACTGGATTTACGGAAAATGAAAACACTATGATACTATGAAAGAATGACGTAACAGGGAAAGACAATGACTGAAGAAACAGAATAGATAAAATAATAAGATATTGCAAAATTCCACCCTGGCAATTAAAACAAGAGCTATGAAGTAATTAAAAACAAAATAATTAATATTAGAAAACAGCTCCAGCCAGCATACAACTCACCCCTCCCAAGCTCAATGTTTACAACTGGAAAGTGAGAGGGGCTTCATTTGATTGATTTTGAAATATTCTATAAAAAAGACCAATAATAGTTAGGAAGAAAGAAAAGAGGGAAAATAAAGGTAATCGCCTAAATGATGGTGGGAAAAACAATTTTTGATTTTACTGAGTTTAATAATTTACAAAAAAATTGCAAAGTTAGTGTTTATAAAGTTTATTGAAAAAGAGCGAAATTTCTACTATGGAAAGAAACAAATGTTTTAATAGCAATAATGTAACTGAACGAAGTACATTACCGTAATTGCTTAATTAAACACTATGGATCCCTTTGACAACTCCGGGTAGCGATTGTTGCTGCTCTAGACAGAACGCCGCCCCATGTTCCCGTGCCTGACGCTATTACAGCGACTGAACCGGTTGGGTGAACATAGGACGGAAGAGATTTGCCTAACCTCCCATGGGACCCTTGGGCGCCCCACAACGCATTTATTAAATTTCAATTATGTAAAGGTTTTACAGAAATGGTTATGCAATTTAGTAGAAAGTGGATATTTACATTATTTACATTACCGTCTTACAGGCTTCGAACAAAGTTGGTCAATTGGATTAAAATTGAAAACATAATGGTAACTATGTGATACATGAAGTTACAATGTTGGTAACAGATGCAGCCTCCAAGGCATAAGATTGAGGCCGTTCTTTGAGTATTATTTGGAACAGATTGGTATCCTGAATGTGTAACACTTTTGTATGAATTTTTACATTTATGAACATATGAAATGTAGGAATTAATAGTCATTTTTTGATTATTTTAGTTGAGTGGTTTGAAAAGTTCGTTATTTTGATGCATGAATTGGATTATGTTGGAAATTCTTTGCCTGGATCCCTTGTTTGCGACAATGCTTTTTTTCCATTCCAATTCATTTAATTCAGATGGTTGTGTCATGTGCCATGAGATTGTGAATGGGCAGCTAGTGGCATAATGTATTGGAGTGCCTGTTGCTCCGCAGTTGCAGTCCTCTGTATTTGAAAGATGGAAGCGCTTGAGATTTTGTGGAAATGGACCATGTCCTGTCATGAAAATAATTAGTTCTCTGTTCCAGGCTGCTGAATGTTGTGAAACTTTTGGAATAATTTCGCGGATTTTCTTTCCTGTTGTGCTTGATGTCCAAAGACGTTGCCAATCTGTTATCATGTTGCGTCGGAGAATTGATTTAATTTGCGAAGCTGGGTATGGAAGGTCGAGTGGCGAACCTGTTGCAATGGCTGCCTTTGCGAGTTCATCTGCTCGTTCATTTCCTGGATAGTTAGCGTGTGCCTTTATCCAGGAAATTTTAATTTGTGGGTTGTTGTAGAGAAGGTTGAAGATTTCTCTTGCTGTTGTTGATGTACTTTTTGGATTGGCTATTGCGAAGACGCTTGCCTTGTTGTCAATATAGATGGTGACTGGTTCTTGTTCGTGGTTCTTGATGGCGTGTAAAATTGCTGCCCTGAGGGCTGTAATTTCTGCTTGGAAGACTGTGTTGTAATTTTTGAGTTTAATTTTTTGATGAAAGATTTCTTGATTATTTGAGAAAACGCTGAAGGCTGCCCCAACACCTTCTTCTGTACTGGAACCATCTGTAAAGATTTTAACTTTGTTAGTGTTTTCTTGTGAGGTGGGACCACCGTCCTCTAGAGAGATTTGATCGGAAAGAGTGAAGTTGGATGGGTGATTGGTCCAGCCCTTTGCTTTTGATTCAATTTCTTGTGGATGGGGGATGTTTGGGCAGTTTGGAACTTGCTTTTTGAGTCTTGTGAAATTAACGTATCTTGCTTCCATTTGAAGTTGTAAGTGAAATGGAGGTAATCCAAGAATTGTTTGCAGGGCCGCTGTTGCTGTTGTCCTATATGCTCCTGAAAGAGAGAGAAGGAATGGTCTTTGGATGGTGGAAAGTTTTCTGCTGAGTCTTGTGGATGGGTCTGTACACCATGCTGATGCTCCGTGTGCCAGCATCCGTTCGACAACAGTTTTGTAGAGATGGAGACGATGTTTGGGTGAAATGCCCCAGTTCTTCCCTGCAATTTTTGTTAAGTTTTGATGCATTTTAAGAGCTTTGACTGCCTGTTCTTTTGCGTGTGCCAACCAGTTGAGTTTTTCATCAACTTGGACTCCAAGATATTTGATGCTGTTTACTCTTTTTATGGTTTTACCCTTCCAGGTTAATCGTGGTGAAGCTACTAGTTTGCTTATGAGGATGTATTGTGTCTTTTCTGGTGAGACTTCAAGCTTGTTATCCTCACACCAGATGTTGAATTTGTTGATTGCTTCCTGTGATTTGAGTTTCAGTTCCTCCTTTGTGTTGGCTTGGATGACAAGAACGAAATCGTCTGCAAAGGCTTGGATATGAATCCCGTCTTTGAATGTTATTTGAAGTGCTTTATTGGCCACAAGATTCCAAAGGGCTGGGCCACTGCAGGAACCCTGTGGACAGCCTTTATGCTGATCTTTGAAGACCGGACCATTTGGGGTGAAAATGGAGACTTTTCTGTTTTGAAGGAGATCTATAAAAATTTTGCACAAGTTTGCTGGGCAAGGGCTGTTTGAAAGAGCTTGAACTATTGCCTGGTGGTCTAGATTGTCAAATGCCCCTTTAATATCGATTGAAAGAACTATTGTGTGTTTTGAATGGACTCTTGCATCTTGGATAACTGACAGTAGACTATTGAGGGCTGTATCGACTGATCTTCCCTCTCGAAAACCGTGTTGGTGTTGCGAAATGTGGCCTGCCTTTTCCAGATGATATGTTAGCCTTTGCGTGAGCAATCTTTCAAGGACTTTACCAAGTGCAGGCAGGAGAGAGATCGGTCTGTATGCTGATGAATGTGAGAGATCTTTGCCTTTTTTATGAAAGAAAACGATATTTCCTGTTTTGAATGGTGTTGGGAAATGGCATATTTCAAGGCATTTATTGAAGAAGCTTGTCAGCAGTGCCGGGAACTTGCTATGGAGGATTTTAATGACTAAGTTGTCAATGCCATCAAGGCCTGGCGCTTTGCCTGCTGGGATGTTCTTTATGACAAAAGAGACTTCTGGAAATGTAAATGGAATGTCATTCGGATTGTTGTTGATTTGGGTGGCATAGTTTGTTGGAGAAATTGAAGAGGGGAACATTGCATCGATGAATGACAGCGCGAGATCTGTTAGATTCCCTGTCTTGCTGCTACCCTGGAGGGCTGCAATCTGTGTTGGAAACACTGTTTTTCTGAAGGCCGCCTTATAGTGTTTTCCGTAAGGGTTTGTAGAGTCTGTGCAGAATTTCCTCCAGCCTGATGTTCTTGCATGTGTGATCTTTTTCTTAAATAATGCCTTTTCCTTGCTTTCAATTGTAAATCTTTTTATTCTTTCTTGTGAGGATGCTCTTTGCGCTCTCCTGCGGAGAGCTCTAAGTTTTTTCTTTTCTGTTTCGAGTTGTGATGTCCACCAGTTGGGTCCCGGATTATAGTTGATTTTTTTGATTTTATAAGACTGGTTACATGCTTGAATGATTGATTGTTGGAGTGCCAATGCTACTGAGTCCAGTTGTTCTGGTGATGTTGTTTCTTGAATTTGATGTTCCAGAGATTGTACATGTTTTTGGAATGTTTTGAGGAATTTTCTGTGATTGCCATGCAATGTTTTGTATCTCCTGTAGAACTGTGACGTATTTTGGGCCTGGAATGAGATGTGGATGTAACTATGGTCACTTGCTGATGGAGTATCAAGACCTTCCCAGGATGGAGATTTCAGTGCTAAAGAATTGCAGCAAAGGGTAATATCTGGCCAGCCCATTGACTGGTTTCTTTGATATGTAGGTGGTGCATCCGGTTTGTTAAGAATGAAAAAGCCATTGGCCAAAATAAAGTCCAAAAGGTAATTTCCTCTTGTATCGTTGTTACGGTAACCCCAGAATTCATGATGACCATTGAGGTCCGCTCCAATGAGGATTGGCTCTTCTTTGATGCTGGCTTTTAGTTCTGTGAGCTCTTGAAGAGTTGTCTGGATGTCTGAGTAGGGGGAGGAGTACGCTGATGCAATTGTGAGTGGGTTGTTGTCCAGTTGAATCTTTATGGCTACTGTGTTTGGTTTTGATAAAATTTGAACTGCTTTATGTGTTTGGTTTGGAATTATTATCGCTGCTTTAAGGTTTTGGGATTTGAAAATTGTCCAGTTGCTTGAAATTCCTTTGATTTCATTGTCATCAACATAGGGCTCTTGGATTACAATTATGTCTGGGTTCAGTTCTTTAACTGTATTTTGTAGTTTGAGAATTGCTGGATATGTTCGTCCGAGGTTAATTTGTAGAACGTTGAAAAGACCATTTTGAGATTGTGTTTGTATATTTGTTGATATTGAATTAAGATTGCTGAAATGCTGTTGAGTGTTTGCTGCCATTTATGTTAATTGTAGATAATATTCCTTTGGCTTGATTTCAGTTTTGCTTGGTAAATTGGACATTCTTCGTCAAATGAGGAGTGTGCTGTGTCGAGTTGTTTTGTGAATTTTCTGTTGTTTTCACAGCAATTGATGCATTTTGGCTTGTTACTGGAACAGTCTTTAGTTAGATGTCTTGCTGCACAGAAGCCACAGCAGATGCGAAGGGAGTCACATTTTGATGCTGTATGATCAAACGAGTGGCATTTTGTGCAGCGCCTGTAACTGACAAATTCTGCGACCCTGTGTTGTTCCCATTCCACGAGCAGTTTTTGTCTTTTCCTGAGGATCTTAAAGACTGGTGGTGGGGCCTGAAAAACCCAGTGTGTCTTGCCTGTTCGCCCTTTAATTAATTGGAAACAAAACTTTGAGGTCCTCTTGTTCGTTTGGAAAGTTGGATTGCAGGTTGTTTTGCACTTCTTCTTTTGTTGAGTCTGGCGATAGGCCGTAAACAATACATCTAGGAAAGACTTGTCTCACTTTTTTTGGGATGATCGCTTCTTTCAATTTTGGTTGGTTTTCTATTTCTGCCAGAATAGCGTCAATGTCTTCATTTGACTTACAATCAACCGCAATTCCATTGTTAATTCGACGTACATCTTTGAGTTTGATTGTCTTTGCAAGATTAGTTTCCTTACTGAGAATTTGGGCTAAGTCTGTACCCGATTTGCTTCCTGATTGATAGAGAAGGATTGTTTTTGGTTTCTTGCTTGATGCTTTTACTTTGTCTGCATAGGATGGGTTTCTATTTTGGGTTGTTGTTTTAGAGAGAGGCTGTGATGTTTCCGTTTGCTGTTTTGGTTGTTTTGCTAATAACACATGTGTCTCTTTTTTTGCTTGGGATGAAGATGCAGCACTTCCTGCTAGAGGGTGGTGAAGATCCGCTTGTGTGCCATTTTCTTTCATGACCTTGGGCTGATTGAAACTTTGATGTTCCTTGTTTTGTGATGTTGGTGGGAAGATATGGAATTTGAATTCCAGAGAGTCCACAAGTTTGTTGGCTTTGGCTGATAATTCATAATTTAAGTAAGCTCTGTATTTGAGCTTTTTGTCACTGCCGAACGAGCTTTTTCCTCCATTAATGATGCTTCTAAGCTGTGCGAAGAGTTCTGCTGTCGGTGTGTCAACTGTTATGTTATCCAAATTCTTTGAGCCAAGTGTTTGGTTTTCCTCTGATGAATGTTGAATTGTAATGGATGATGATGAGTCCTGATTTTCCCTTTCTTTTTCAAGAACACCCTGGAAGCTGTAGATATCTTCGGTTTGTATTTGTGACATTATTTGCAATTGTAAAAGGTAAGCTATTGTTTAACAGAGCAGACCAGGGCAGTTACCCCCGCTGCCCCCACCGCCGCGCACACTATGCAAAAAAAAAAAAATTGTGTTACCAAATTACTTTACAATTACCGTAATCAAAAACATTACCGAAATAAAAACATAAATAATTAGCATCAGAAAACAGCTCTAGCCAGCATTACCAACTCACCCTCCCAAGCTCAGTGCTTACAACTGAAATAAGGAGTGCTGCTCTAGACATAACACCACTGACACGTCCCCGTGCTTAGAGACATTGTATCTCTTTCTGATCGGTTTAGTGGACGTGTAGTGGAAGCGAACCAGACCCCATGAGGCCACTCAAACGCTCGGCATCGCATTTATTTATCTCATAAGAAAGGTTACAATATGGTTATACAAGATTTACATTGTTTTTACATTGATGAGACAAGCCGATTACAGATGCAGCCTCTTAAACAAGAGTTGAGGCCGTTCATGTTTGTGTTTTTTGTTACAGGAGGAGTTCCGTTTGTGTTTTATTATGTTTTGCAGACTTGATTAGGATAGCTAGGACTAATTCTATACATGATAAAAAATAATTGAGAAATAAATATATACAATACAGAAACAATTTGAGCATAAAATGGTTACATTGATGGGACATGCTGGTTACAGGTGCAGCCTCCTGGACAAGAGTTGAGGCCGTACTAGGTGTGATTTTGTTACATGAGGGATTCCATTTGTGTTATATTTTGTTATGTGGGTTTGATTAGGAGATCTAAGAATTGTACACGAGCATGTTGATAACACTGTGGAAAAAATACACAAAGAATGCGGATATAATTGAGTATGAGTTGATAACATTGCTGGGACATGCTGGTTACAGGTGCAGCCTCCTAGACAAGAGTTGAGGCCGTTCATGAATGTGATTTTGTTACATAAGGGATTCCATTTGTGTTTTATTTTGTTATGTATGCTTGATTAGGAGATCTAAGAATATAATAGAACATGTTAATATCATTTAGTAGAATATGCACAAAAACAGGTACAATTGGTTGAGAAATGGTTACATTGCTGGGACAAGCTGATTACAGGTGCAGCCTCCTGGACATGATTTGAGGCCGTTCTAAATTGTGTTTTCTGTTACAGACTGGTTTCCTTTTGTAGTAATTTGTTATGTTAAACTGTAATCAGGTGACAAGAGTATAACTAGGAAATAATATATAAGATACAATACATACAGCAAAGAGGAAGACTTGAGTGTCTTCTGGTTTACACACAATACAATACAATACAATACATTATAAAGAAATGGGTTTTCAGATGTTTACAAGCTGGGTACAGGTGCAGCCTCCTCACAATTGGTGAGACCGTTCTAAGTGTGTTATTGTTTACAAGTGGCTTCCTTTTTTGTGTTTTTTGTATGTTATTTGCAAATATAAAAGACGGTGATGATTGGTAACAGGTGGCGAATTTATCCTTTTTTGGTTACAGTTGGAGTTGTGCTATACAGGGGCAAAGAGTTCACTGTTATTGTGAATGTGTCCTATAATTTGATGGATTCTATGACGGGATTGTGCGTTTGCTGCAACTTGTTTCTACCACTGTTTTTGGAATTGTGGTGCTGGTTTCTTAAGGTGCCAGGATGATGTTAGAACACATTCTGTGACGTAATGGAGAGGTGATCCGTACATTCCACACGCGCAGTTCGGTGTCTGAAGAAGTCTGAATCTTTTACGGAATTGTCCGAAAGGGCCGTATCCTGTGAAGAAGATGTAATCTTCACGTCTCCACTGTGTGAGTCTTTGCTTGACTTCCGGTATAACGTCATGGACAATCCTGCCTGTGGTGCCTTCTGTCCATTCGGTCTGCCAGGCTTGTAGCATGCTGTTCTTCAGTAGATTTTTTATGTGACTTTTTGGGATGTCTATTATTTGGGTGTTGTCATTGCTTTCTGTTGCTTGTTTGGCTAGGCTGTCGGCGTACTCGTTGCCTTCGTAGCCGACATGTGCCTTAATCCAGGTTAGTTGGATGTTAGGGTGCTGTATGAGAATTGCGTTGATATTTCTGGCTATTGAGTTGGGTGTCCTTGGATTTGCTGATGCTATTATTGATGCTTGGTTGTCGATGTGTATAGCTATTTTTGTATTGTTATCCTTTTCTGTGGCATGCTTGGCTGCTTCGTAGGCTGCTGTTAATTCTGCCTGGTAGACCGTGTTGTGACTTTGGAGTTTGGTTGACCACTCTTTAACTCTTTGTGTACCTTCGTAGGCGCAGAATGCTGCTCCGACTCCGGTGTTTGTCTTGGAACCGTCTGTAAAGATGTTATAGTCTGATGTTATTGGGCTGCCGTCCTCTATTGTGATCTGGTGTGTCTGTGGAAATCTTGAAGGGTGTGTGGTCCAGCCTGTTACTTTATCTTCTATTTGAGTTGGGCTGATGTTTAGAATGTTTGGTGAGAGAGGTTTTCTAAGACGTGTGATGGATACGTATTGGCTCTCCATCTGGAATTGCAGGTGTAGGGGAGCTATTCCCAGTGCAACTTGTAGTGCTGCCGTTGGTGATGTCCTGTACGCTCCGGATATTGCTAGCAGGAAGCTTCTTTGCATCTTTGCGAGTTTCTTTGCAAGTTTCATGGTGGGGTTTTGGCACCAGACTGTGGCTCCATGTGCGAGCATTCTCTCTATGACGGTTTTATATAGGATGCGCCGGTGCTTGAGATTAATGCCCCAAGTTTTCCCCGCTATTTTCTGGAGATTTTGCAGGTACTGGGCTGCCTTTTTGGTTTGGTGGTGGATATGGGTGCTCCAGTTCATTTTTTCGTCAATGTATACTCCAAGATATTTTATTGACTTTTGCCTTTTGATAGTGGTGTTGTTCCATTTAATTCTTGTTCTGGCTACTAGGTTGCTAAAGAGGATGTAGGAGGATTTTTCTATTGATATTTGTAATTTATTTTTTGATGTCCAGACTTCGAATTGTTTGATAGCTTCTTCAGTTTGTTTTTCGAGAGATGTTTTTGTATCTGCCCCTACCACTAGCACGAAATCGTCTGCATATGCTTGGATTTTCGTGTGTTGTGGCCAGTGCTGAGCGAGAATATCGTTTGCCACAAGGTTCCAAAGGGCTGGGCCGCTGCAGGAGCCTTGTGGGCAACCTTGGTTTTGTTGTTTGAGGACAGGGCCTTCATTGGTGCTCATCATTACTTGTCTATTATGGAGGAGGCTGATGAAAAGATGCGCTATATTCCTTGGGCAATTAGATTCTTCCAGATAGTTTGCTATGGAGTCATACTGGACGTTGTCAAAAGCTCCCTTGATATCAATGGAGAGTGCCAGGACGTGTTTATATCTTCTCTTATAGTCTGCTATTTGGGTTGTTAGGCTGTCGAGGGCTGTGTCAACCGACCTTCCCGCTCGGAAGCCGTATTGATTATTACTGAGTAAATTATTTCCTTCAAGGTGGTAGATTAGCCTCTGTGTCATTAGTTTCTCGAGGACTTTGGCTATTGATGGGAGTAAGGCTATTGGGCGATATGCTGACGGTTCGTGGATGTCCTTTCCTGGTTTTTGGAACAGGACTATATTCCCTACTTTGAATGGGTCTGGATATAGTCCTAGTTGGAGGCATTTATTGAAAAGAGTGGTGAAGAGGTCTGGGAACTTTTTATGGATTGTCTGCACTATTATATTATCTATGCCATCATAGCCTGGGGCTTTCCCACGTGGCATGTTCTTGATGACTTCTGCAATTTCTGCTTCCGTGAACGGGAGGTCGTCAATGGTGTTAAAGGTGTGTGCGTGGGCTTGCTGGGGTGTCGGGTCGGGGAAGAGCTGCTCAAGGATGTTGGTCGCCGCTTCTAACTGGCTTCCTTTAGGTGTTTTGTTGGCCAGGGCTACTAGTTGGGATGGTAGAATCGCCTTGCGGAAGGCAGCTTTGTAGTGTCTTCCGAAGGGATTTGCTGCGTTGGTGCAGAACCCTTTCCAGCCATTGATTTTGTCTTTTCTTATTTTGTTGATGTATTTCGCCTTTTCCTTTTTATAATGTAGGTGTGCTGCTATTCTGGTGTTGTCTGTGGCCCTTTGGGATTTTCTTTTGATTGCTAAGAGGCGTTTTCTCAGGATATCATGTTCTGTTCTGTACCAAACTGGGTTGCTTTCATTCTTCTGTTTTTTTGTCTTGAAAGTGCGATCACAGGCTTTTATAATTACTGTTTGAAGGTTTGTTGTTGCCGTATTCAGCTCTGTTTGGTTGGAGACTGCTTGAAGTTCTTCTATTGCTGGTGCTATTGAGGTAGAGAGGTGTTTCGTTAGTTTGGCGTAGTTACCGTACTTGGTTTTGTAGCGTTTTAGGACTTGGTGGTTTATTGGTGTTGATATTGTTGTCTTTATATAGCTGTGGTCGCTGCTAGATGGGTCTTCTTGTACTTCCCAGTCGCCCATGTCTTGGATCATCTCTTGGGTACACATTGTTAAGTCTGGCCATCCCTTAGCATCATTATGATGGTACGTCGGGGGTGCGTCTTGGGAATTAAGTAAGTAGAGGCTGTTTGCCAGAAGGAAGTCAAGGACATCATTGCCTCTTGTGTCATTATCTCTGTAGCCCCAGAGAGTGTTATGGCCGTTTAGATCTGCTCCTATTACTATTTTTTCTCCTGCGAGGCTTGTTATGATTTCTTGTATTTCTTGTAATGTGTCCTGGATATTGTCATATGGTGAGGAGTAGGCAGAGATGATGGTGACTGGGAACTGCTCAGTTTGAACTTTGATGGCTACTGTGTTTTCTTTTATCGCTATTGTTGTTGTTTTGTGGAGTGTCTTTGTTGTGAGGAGTGCTGCTTTTTTGGAGCGTGACAGGAGGGTGTTCCATGTGCTTGGAAGGCCTTGGAGTTTGTTATCATGTACATATGGTTCCTGCACCATGACGAAATCCGTGTTTAGCTTCTTCGTCTCAACCTGGAGCGTGTCGCTGGCCGCTTTTGCTTTTCCAAGGTTGATTTGTAGCAGTTCGATTGTGTTCTGACTTGTGCGTGAGTTGTGGTTGATGGCTATGGTGTTTAACAGCCGATTGATGGGTAATGAGTAACTATTTTGATTGGCCATTAATAGTCCCTTGTATTTTTATATGTTTGGATTTCTTTTTTGTAGGAAGAGCAGTTGGGCGATGAAGCGGGGTGGTCGGTTCTATATCTGGTCCCTTTTGTTGCGTTACTATGTTCGCAGTTGATGCATCTTGGATACCAGGTTCTGCACTTTGATGTTGGGTGCCTTTGTGCTCAGTATCCGCAGAAGGGTCTTGTGGCTGTACATTTTGCTGCGGGATGACCATATTCATGACAGTTGTTACATCTTTGGATATGATAGAACTCTTTTATGTTATGGATTTCCCAGTTGATTGAGATTTTCTCGACTGGGATGATCTTATGAAATTCTTCTGCTGGGGCCTCCATTATCCAGTGTGACGTTTCTTGTTTCCTTCCTCTTAGCTTGAATCTGAGCTTCAGGTCCTTCTCTATTCCTGTATTGGCTTTTAGGGAGGCCTGAATCTCTTCGTCTGTTGTGTCGTTGGGGATGTCGTAGATTATTATGCTTGGGTGTCTTTTTGCCGGGAGGCGTGATGCTATTTTGTCTTTTAGGGTGTCTGATTTCTGGATTCTATCCATGAGGGTCTTGATATCGTTTTCATCTTTACATGAAATCGCAATCCCTTCATTCCGTAGTGGCTTGATGTTGTGAAGTCTGACTTCCTGACATGAGAGTTCCTTCCTTAGCAGTGTCTCTAGGTTTGTTTTGCTGTGTGTGGTTCCTTCCGTTGCTTCTTGGTCTTGGTCTTGTTCCTTGTGGTATATGAGAATTGTTGGTGTCTTCTTTTGTTGTTTCTTTGGCGCAACTGGCTTTTTCTTCAATATGGTGGCGTAGGTGTTGGTCCGGGTGTGTGTTGTTCCTTGCAGTGGGTCTTCTGACCTGTTATCAACTTGCGTTCCTGTGTTTTGCGTGTCTTGTGTGGTGTTGCAGCCTATGTCAGCTGTTTCTTTGCTGGTGGGTTGATTTTGATAATGCTTCCTTTCCAGGGCATTTATCATGTTGTTGGCCTTTGTTTGGAGGTCGAGTTTGAGGTAAGCTCTGAATTGATTACCGTTTGAAATGGTTCCTCCATTAATGAGTTCACGAATTGATGCGAAAAGTTCTTGCATCGTTGCATTATCATAGTTCATTGAGTCTAATGCGTTTGCTGTTGTAGCTGGTGAAGATTTGGTTCTGGTGCGTGGAGAGTGCACTAATTGTTCTTCGGACCCTTTCGTGTCCGGTTTTTGAGATTGTCTCTTTGTCATCTTGAGATTAGAGAAAACACACTGCTAAAAGGGAAAGGGTTAAAACAGACGATCAAAAGGATCGGCCCGGGTGAGCAGGCGATACGACTTTTGTGGCATTCAAAACAGAAACAAAACCAGAGGAAATTGTCCTCAGGTGCACGTACCTTGGATGACCAGGAGAGCGACTGCACCTGAAAACCTAAAACCTGAAAGTGACCGTCCCCCCCTTCCCGTTTTAGAGTCGCTAAAGCTTACTTATATACTTAAAAAATGCCAAATATTTTCCAGGCAGACTTCCAAGGGAGAGGCGCGGAACTGAGGAAAGAAGGGGTTCTGGTCCGTGGAGATAATGTTACTGAGGGAATACTGCTGCCTTTTTGAGAATTTTAACTGCGACCAGAGGCTTGCTGAGCGAGCTCCTCACACAAGACAAAAGTTCCCGGTTTGAATGCCACAAGGAAGGAGTACATGCGACGCCGGGCAAAACGGGGGGCTTGCGCTCTGCAAAAAGGGGGCTGTCAAAAGTCAATGTCATCTGTCGAAAATTTTACACGTGGGAAATCGCTGCCCTCGAAATATACAGAAGGCCATACATAGTTTCTCTTGAATTTCCAAGTTACAGTGGGGAAAGGCAAAGGCTGTTGCTTGTTATAAAAAAGGCTGACAAACGATCCAGTGTTCACAGCTTAGCACTCTTTTTACATTTTTAGAACGTCACTGGGCTTGGGAAAGTTTCCCTTGAAATAAAGATACTAAAACTAGCAAACCGGGAGAGATTTAGATTTTTGCGATTCAAGTGACAATTACTGAACCTTTTGCAAATGATAAAATTATCTTGAAAAACTAGGTTTAAACCAGAAAAAGATGCCCTTGAGGTTGACTGGGTGGATCGCCATGTCCTGGAGAGAAGGTTGTCCTTCTGCATATGGGTATGATGCTAGGCCGAGCTCTTCGGTCAGAGGGGACAGGGGGGGCGTTAGCTGGAGCTCCAAAGAGTGGCTGGGGTTATCTTATTTTGAGTGGGTGCTAAGTTTGAGCCTTTATGGCGATGGAACGAAACATTTTTGTCTTCAAGGCGGTGAGTCTAATGTAAAAGTACTGAATGGGGCGTAAAACAAAACTGGAAAAAACGGGAAAGACTGGAAAAACTGGGCTTACTGCTCTGGAAACTTCCGAGGACGGTAGAAAAAAGGTCCTACAAAGGTCCCCAGTCTAACTGGGTGTAAATTTGGCCTGGATCGGCCGGGGGGGCTGCTGGAAGTATTAAGTGACCAAAGGGTTGACCCTTGAAGAAACTCTGCTAAATGACTAAAAAATGTCTGAAAGGGGGAAGAAACGGGTGGAAAACCTCTATTGCTATAGAAAAACAACTGGAAGATTACTAGGCGGAGGAATTTTGAAAAGAAAGCTCTGAGGGGGGCAACAGACAAAACGGGAGAAAACAGGAAAAACTGGAAAAATGGGCTTACGGTGCCAAAATTTACTGAAAACAAACAAAAGGTGATCCCGAATTGTTCCCGAAACTCTCTAGAAGTCTATTTGGCTTTAAATAGCCGAAAAGGGGGTCAGGAAGCATTTGGTAACCGAAGGGTTGAGCCCGTTTGCATCATTATTTTTGAAATGCTGTTAAAAAGCGAAAAAAGGAATTGGGGGGCGAAAAGCACTCTTCCACTAATTAAAAGGACTGGCAACATCGTTTGCAAGTGAAATTATTGAGATGCAGTAATAATTAGCGAAATGCCAGACGCATTCAATCTGGCTAGATCCCATATGCAGAATGTAAACAAACCCAATCTCAGTGACAAAACGATCCAGAAAACACATAAATATTCATTCTTTTAGCATAAAAAAACATCGCAATGTTTGGAAAAAATTCTGTTATGTAAAAACTACAAAACTAGCAAACTGGGAGAAATTTTGATTTTTTTTCCATTTAAGTGACAATTACTGAACATTTTGCAAATGATAAATTTGTCTTGAAGAACTATGTTTAAACCAGAAAAAGAGGCCCTTGTGGTTGACTGGGTGGATCGCCATGTCCTGGAGAGATAGTTGTCCTGCATATGGTATGATGCTAGGCCGAGCTCTTCGGTCAGAGGGGACAGGGGGGGGCGTTAGCTGGAGCTCAATTGGGCGGCTAGGGTTATCTTATTTAGAGTGGGAGGTAAGATTGAGCCTAAACTTCGATGGAACGAAACATTTTTGTCTACAAGGCGGTGGGTCTAATTTGAAAGTACTGAATGGGGCGCATCAAAACTGGAAAAACGGAAAAGACTGGAGAAACTGGGCTTACTGCTCTGGAAACTTCCGGGGACGGTTGATAAATGGTCCTACGAATGTCCCCAGTCTAACTGGGTGTAAATTTGGCCTGGATCGGCCGGGGGGGCTGCTGGAAGTATTAAGTGACCAAAGGGTTGACCCTTGAAGAAACTCTGCTAAATGACTAAAAAATGTCTAAAAGGGGGGAAGAAACGGGTGGAAAGCCTCTATTGCTATAGAAAAACAACTGGAAGATTACTAGGCGGAGGAATTTTGAAAAGAAAGCTCTGAGGGGGGCAAAAGACAAAACGGGAGAAAACAGGAAAAACTGGAAAAATGGGCTTACGGTGCCAAAATTTACTGAAAACAAACAAAAGGTGATCCCGAATTGTTCCCGAAATTCGCTAGAAGCTGCTCTAGACAGCAGGTCGGTGGCCATGGAAGTCGGAATCCTCTAAGGAGTGTGTTACAACTCACCTACCGAAGCAACTAGCATTGAAAATGGATGATGCTTTAGCGTCGTGCGCATACCCGACCGATTCCGCAGATCCTTAATAAAGAGGTTTAACCGGAAGTGAGTAGGAGGGTAGCGGGGGCGAGTGTCGAAGGTGCCGGGCATGAGCCCGCCTGGAGCCCCCACCGGTGCAGATCTTAGTGGTAGTAGCAAATACTCAAGTGAGAAACTTGAGGACTGAAATTGAAGAAGGGTTCCATGTGAACAGCACTTGAACATGGGTCAGTCGGCCCTAAGGGGTCGGAGAAATCCGTTCCGAAGCGTGACATTGACAAAATTGCATCAATGCGATCATTAATGCTCGTCTCGCTGCCGACCGAAAGGGAATGGGGTCAATATTCCCCAACCCGGACACGGAGATAGTCCCCTCGGAGAAAAGTTCTCTTTCCTTTGTAAGGATTCGTTCCTTGAAATCGGTTCCTCCGGAAATAGGGACGCAGTCTCCGTAAAAGCACCGCGGCCCTTGCGGTGTCCGGTGCGCCTCTGTCGGCAAGTTCGATCCGTAACTTCGGGACAAGGATTGGCTCTGAGGACTGGGGCCGTCAAGCTAGGATCCAAAGCAGGTGTGGCACTGCCCTGGGTCTGGGCGAGACTGGCTGGAGCGACTCGGTGCGATTCGGCCCGGACCAGCGTCAGGGCCTTCCCGTGGAATGTCTCAGCTGCGCCGTGGACCGTGCTTTCGTGCGGACCGACGGTTTCGGCGGGCAACTAAGAGCCTACTCGGAACTGGCACATAGTTGTTACGGTTACAAGGCACAGGGCGGTGTTCTGTTAATTAAAACAAAGCATTGTGATCGGTGATGACGCAATGTGATTTCTGCCCAGTGCTCTGAATGTCAAAGTGAAAAAATTCATCGAAGCGCGGGTAAACGGCGGGAGTAACTATGAGTGGTTGGCGATTCCGTCGACCTGAAGGCAGCTAACCTGCGAAAAATTAGCTACTAACGCGACAACAAAGGACTTGTCGATTCGATTCGAAAGCGACATCAGGCCACCGATGTAAATTAGGTGAGTGCCACATTGAATTTCCGGGGAATTTGGTCGGAGAAATCTGCTGACGATCTTGTTAGTAGATTCAAAGTCCTTAATTGTTCCGACCTCCCTATGATCTCAACTAGAGTGTTACTCGGTACTTTCGCATCGTTCACCATGTTCAATAGATCCACCGCCAAAGCCACTGCGGCGAATCCATAGGAAACCCCGCCATACCACTTGTCATCAAGCGCAGTTCCGTCCACGGACGTCCCCTCAGGAGCACATCTTCTTCAGGTGTGACGGGCATCACGACCCCGAGGTACCCTAGTGTCTGATCTCCTTTCGAGTTTTAGCCTTCCTTTTGAGTTTCTGCTTTTTCTTCCTTCCCTCGAGGGTAGGCGAGGGAGCTCTCCATGAGAGGCTATCGCAGCTCTGTTTGCTTCCTGCTTCTCATGGACACCAATATACCCCCACGTGTTGGCCGTGCGTGGCGTCCCATTAGACGGGTGGTACATATCGGTCCCCGGTGTATCAATCGGCCGGTATCCCAGCCTCTTGGCTCGTCTGCTCAAGGGATCAAGCGAAGGGGTCACTCCTTGGGCTTGGCGTTAAGGGTGATCACTGTCCCCGGGGGTGACTCCCAGCGTATAGGTTCCAGCTAGCATCATGGCAAGTGCCGAGGCTGGAAAATCCAGAGCCGGTAACTGCCATCCTTTGTTGGGCTCCGTGGTGGGCGATGCCGTCGGACCTGAATCATTTTCAATATCGTATGGGTCCTTCATCTAACCAACATAGTAATGCTTTTTCCAAATTCTTCAATATCGGTTCTGAAACAAAAAATGACTTAAAACTTGCATCACCAATTTTAATCCATAAAACAATCTTAGAAATAGTCGGAGAAGTTAAAACAATTAAAAAATTAAACAATGGTAATATACTGATTGAAATCATGAATTCTAAACAAGCAGAAAATTTAATGAAACTAGATAAAATCGGAAATATGAAAGTAAAAGCCAGTCCACATCATACCCTCAATTACTCAAAAGGTTTCATATCAGAGAGTGAATTCCAGAGAGATCCTGAAGAAGATCTCCTGGACTGTTTAAAAAACCAAAATGTAATAACTGTAAAAAGAATCACTATTAAACGAAATGGCCAAATTTTTCCCACCAAACATCTGATCCTCACGTTCAACAACCCAACTTTACCAAAAAGCGTCAAAATCGCCTACATAAACTGTCCAGTAAAACCTTATATACCTGATCCTATCCTTTGTTTTAAATGTCAAAAGTTCGGTCACACTATCACAGCTTGCAGATCAAATAAAGAAAATTGCGCCCGCTGCTCTCTTCCAGATCATAATAGCCAAACCTGTAAATCTACCACACCAAAATGCTTTAACTGTTCCGGTGAACACCCAAGCTTTTCCCGCTCCTGTCCACGTTACAAACTAGAAAAAGAGATTCAAACAATTAAAATAACAAAAAAAGTTTAATTTCAAGAAGCCCGAAAGATTGTAATAGACAGAACACCAAAACCAGGTCTTTCATATTCCTCTGCCTTAAATTCCTCAGCTACACCTCCTCTAACCTCCAAAACTCCACAATTACAAACCACTGCCGTAATCTGCTTCTCATGCAATAGTAAATCCAACTGTTGATAACGACATGGTGACAATAAAAAAATCTGACTGGCTGGCACTTCTTACCATAAAAAATCATGTGAGGAAAAGTCTAATTCCTCTTCCATATCTAGACTCCTTTAAATCCAACTCCAACACTAATACCTCAACCAACATTACCTTGTCCAATAGTTAAAAGTACAGATTCTGAGAAAAATACTCCTCTACCTCCCACAAAATATTTATTAAACATGCCAATAGCATCTAATAATTCTCCAGCTACACCCAATACATATTCATCATTGAAAAATAGTTCCATTTCTGAAAAGACTAAGATTAAAAACCCCGTGACCACAAAAAATCAACAAAAAAATTAAATCAGTTGGCGCAAGCCAAAGAATCGAAGGAAGAAAAACGTGCGCGCATACTTGCCGCGAAGAGAGACCAATCTTCTCTTGGAGATGGTCCCCTCTCCAGAGATTTTAACCCTTTTTCATTTGAAACGAATATTTTAGCGCCATAATCATGATTTTACATCCCACCATATGTTGTACTTTCACCGTACGTTTGGCGCAGCATGGCCAAATTTGGCTCTTGTGCCAATAAATCCCAAACCAACCAACCCTCTCCAGAGAAGATTTTTTAAAAGATTCTTTTAAACAAAACAATATTGACGATGACAGCGACTCTCAAAGTCCATCCATATGAAGAATCGGACATGTCGACTAGTGAGGTCGATGACCTCTCGCTTTCCTCCTAGTCTTCTGTGCTTTGTGTGGTTCCTTTTTTGTCTCGTTCCTTTTTTTCATGGCTACCCTCATCTCATGGAACTGTCGAGGCTTTATGAATAAATCTTCAGATCTGAAAGATATTATAAATAAACACAACCCCGCCTGTTTTGCACTTCAGGAAACGTATCTCAAAACAGATAAGCATTATATCCGCAATTATGAAATTTTCAGTAAACACCATATTCAAGATCGCGCTTCTGTCGGCGTCGCACTTCTTGCAGCTTCTCATATTCCGTCCATGTCTTTAAACCTTAACACTAACCTTCAAGCTGTTGCTCCCCTCAGGGGCACATCTTCTCTAGATGTGACGGGATTCACGACCCCGAGGTACTCTAGTGTCTTTTTCTCCTTCCGTTTTTGTCTCCCCTTGAGTTTTTTGCTATTTTCTTCTTTCCCTCGAGGGTAGGCGAGGGAGCTCTCCATGAGAAGCAGTTGCCGCTCTGTTTGCTTCTTGCTTCTCATGGACAGAAAATTACTCCCACGTGTTGGCCGTGCGTGGCGACCCATTAGAAGGGAGGTACATTTCGGTCTCCGGTGTATCAATCGGCCGGTATCCCAGCCATTTGGTTGGTCTGCTCAAGGGGATCAAGCGAAGGGGTCACTCCTTGGGCTTGGCGTTAAGGGTGGTCACTGTCCCCGGGGGTGATCCTGAGCGTATAGGTCCCGACTAGCACCAAGGTAAGCGCCGAGGCTGGAAATTTCCAGAGACGGTGGCTGCCTTCCGTGGTGGGCGGTGCCGTCGGGCCTGAATCCCTGTTCATATCGTATGGGGCCAAAAACTAACCGTCCCTTTAGTGGGCACCGAAAAGAATCAAATGCGAAAGAATCAAATGTAGAAAATATTTTGACCATTTTTTTTATTATTAAACGAGTTTCTGAAAATAAGGAGACATTCCATTCGGTTTCTCCGTTTTTTGTCCAAAAGGCTGTTGACAGCACACTTGGTGAAGTTACTTCTGTTCGTAAACTTCGTTCTGGTGACTTGCTCGTTGAAGTCAAGTCCCGAAAATAAGCCCAACAAATTATCAAATTGAAAGCTTTGGCCACAATCGCTATTACCGTGAGTGCTCACACTTCCCTTAATTCTTCGAAGGGTGTAATAACTTGTGGCGAGTTATTTAACGTATCCGTAGAAGACATTACTAGTGAACTTAAAGGCGAAGGGGTAACGCATGTACGCCGTATATTCATTCGGCGGGATGGACAACTCCTCCCTACAAAGCACCTTATCCTTTCTTTCCAAACGCCAATATTACCAGATTCACTTAAAGCAGGATACATGAAACTAGCCGTGAGACCATTTATTCCAAACCCTCTGCGGTGCTTTAAATGTCAACGTTTTGGCCATTCTCAAACAAACTGCCGCGGGACTCTGACCTGCGCCCGTTGTGCAGAAAAAGGTCACATGAGCCATCAGTGTACCGGACAGGAAAAGTGTGTCAACTGCAGTGGCGACCACACTTCCTTTTCACGGTCTTGTCCACGTTGGAAACAGGAGAAAGAAATAATGGCTATCAAAACAAAAGAGCAAATTTCCTACCCAGAGGCAAAACGTAAACTCCTGGCGCAAACACCTACATCTGGTCTTAGTTACTCGTCCGCTTTCCAAAAGTCATTTTGTGCAAACTGTTCATGCACAGTATGTGTGCAAAATGCCGCCAAAATACACCCCCCTGAAAATGTATCCGAATCGGATACTGAACTAGCTAATAACAGTGCTCCTGAAACATGTACACCCCGAAGATCTAAATCGAAATCTACTTCACAATCTAACAGATCTATTAAACTAAAGCTTTCCAAACGCGGCATCTCACCGCAACAGCTGACAGCAAAATTGGAGGAATCAAATGTCAAAAATTCAGTCGCTTTGGGACTTGCGAGTCAGGGTTTAGTCCACAAGGACTTGTCGTCCATTTTTGATGGCGTGCCCAAAAGTCCCGATCGAATTGCACTCCATCCATCTGAAGGGGATCTATCATATGTTTGGCGCAGTTTAGCCAAAAATGGCTCTTGCGCCATTAAACCCCAAACAACCAACCAACCAACCATCTGAAGGGGAGGATGAAGAAATCACAATGAGTTGTGATGTTTCGCCAACTCGAGCAACTGTTTCAAATACCTCTCCCCAACAACACTTTCTTAATGACAACCTACCTCTCTTGGAATTGTCGCGGCATTCGGTCCAAACTTCATTACATCAGGACCATTCTCAACAATTTCCATCCCGCATGTTTTTGCCTCCAAGAAACCTTCTTGATGTCTCATTTTCCCTTAAAACTGCGCGGTTATAATTGTGTGAGGAAAGATGCGGACACTGGATCTCATAGCTCTGGGGGTGTCTGTATCTTGACTTCAAATTTATACCCTAGCACACCTCTCTCTTTACATACCTCTTTGCAGGCTGTGGCTGTTCAAGTTCACACACGAGCATTGGTTACAGTCTGCTGCATTTATTTACCGCCTCATGATGCCCTTAATCAACAACAGTTAAACAACTTAGTGGACCAACTTCCCAAACCTTTTTTGTTACTTGGTGATTTCAACGGACATAGTACTTTATGGGGTTCGGATAGTACAAATTCTCGTGGGCGACAGATTGAACAGTTTATTTCTAATAACTGTCTCTGTCTGCTCTATAACGATGAAAAAACGTACTTCCATGAACCGACACGTTCATTTCATAGTCTGGATCTGGCCGTCTGTTCTCATGACCTCCTACCATTGCTGAATTTTGAAGTTGGAGATGATCTGCATAATAGTGATCACTTCCCCCTAATAGTCTCCCATGCTGATAGTGGCGGTGCGATTCAGTTTCCACCGTGTTATCTATTCCAGCGGGCAGACTGGGCTGCTTTCATGCAGTTGGCGGGAGTCACTGAGGCTATGATTAGTACTGCAGACATATCGGAAGCAGTACAACATGTCGTTGATATTATCATAAACGCCACTGATAAAACCATCCCAAAAAGTCCCCCACGTCTAAGGAAATTCCGTAGACCGTGGTGGAACGAAGCCTGTCGTGACAGTTACAAGAACCAAAAGAAGTGTTGGAACATTTTTCGACGGTATCCGACGACGGAAAATCTCGTCGCTTTTAAACGAGATAGAGCCTTTGCACGCCGCATTCGTCGTCGTAGTCAGAGGGAATCATGGATACAGTTTGTCTCATCTATCACATCCTCTACTTCGAGCAAACAATTGTGGAAAAAGGTGAAGGCTGCCAATGGGGTTTATAAAGAATTTTCGATTCCTGTTCTGAATACAGGTCATGCGTCATATTCTTCTCCATTGGATGTCGCCAACATTCTCGCCCAAGTCTCCGCGGTGGATTCATATAGCCCTGCTTTCGTGGCAATTAAGAATCGCGCGGAACGGATGCCTTTAACTTTCTCGAGTCGACAGTCTTTTCCCTACAATTGCGAGTTTAAGATGTTTGAGTTACAAATTGCTCTATCGCAAGCTCATAATTCCAGCCCTGGTCCCGATGGAATCGCATATAATATGCTTCGCCATTTGGATGCGGTTTCGCTTTCCAATCTCCTGCACCTGTTTAACAGAGTGTGGGGAGAGCACAGTTTCCCACGGCAGTGGCAAGAAGCTGTTGTTATTCCCATCCTCAAACTGGGTAAAGATCCTTCTAATCCCCTGCACTACAGACCGATTCCATTAACTAGTGTCCTATGCAAGACGCTTGAGCGTATGGTCAATGCACGTCTTGTCTTTGAATTGGAAAAACAAGGTTGTATTCCACCATTGCAAAGTGGTTTCCGTAGAGGACGGTCAACATTTGACAACTTCGTCCATCTCGAAACACAAATTCGCAATGCTTTTGTGCGTCGTAACCACCTTCTTTCCATTTTTGACGTTGAGAAGGCATACGACCGCACGTGGCGGCATGGAATCCTTCGGAAACTTTATAAATTAGGTTTTAAAGGCAATCTGTCATTGTTTATCAAACGGTTTTTATCATCCCGTATCTTTCGAGTACACCTGGGAATTTTTTATTCTGATCCTTTTAATCAAGTTGAGGGTGTTCCACAAGGATGTGTCCTCAGTGTTACTCTTTTTATCCTTCATTTTAGTGAAGTTTTAAATCATTTGCCACCATCTGTCACTGGAACTTTATACGTTGATGATTTGCAGATCTCTTGTCAGGGTTGTAACATGCGTTTAATTGAGCGACAGCTGCAAAATGCGATTAACAATATCGTAAGTTGGTGCGATGAAAATGGACACACACTTTCTGCAGAAACGAGTAAATGTGTCCACTTTTGCAGGAAACGAGACTTTCATGCTGATCCTATCCTTTCCATACGAAATGAAACCATTCCGATAGTTGACGAGATTCGTTTTTTGGGAGTGATTTTCGATCGGAAACTTACTTTCCTTCCGCATATCTTACAATTGCGGAAGAAGTGTGAAAAATCTCTTAACATCCTGAAGGTACTCTCTTGTACGTCTTAGGGTGCAGATCGAACCTCCCTACTTCGCATATATCAAGCTGTCATTTTGTCTCGGATTGACTATGGATGTTTTGTATATGGCTCTACCAGGTCTTCTGCTTTACGCAGGCTAGATACCGTACACCATTCTGCTCTAAGAATCTGCTCAGGGGCTTTTCGTACTTCACCAGTTGAGAGCCTCTATACTATTTGCCACCAACTCCCCTTGCACTTGCGGCGGAAAAAACTTTCCATGCAGAATTATTTCCCGGCTCTGTCCCTTCCTCAACATCCTCTTTCTTATATGAATCTTCCTACTGCCCTCCGTAGGATTTACAATGCTCGCACATCTCACATTCTCCCTTTTTGCGAGAGAGCGAAAAGCATAATCCAAGATTCGGAGCTCAACTTTCAAGATATCCAGACTGTCGATTTCCAAATTTTCCCGCCTTGGAATATTCCCCAGTTTTCGTTTATAAATCCATTCTCTGGTTTCGATAAAAGTAAGACGTCTCCTGTGATTTACCAGCAGCTTTTCAGTTTCCATCGCTATCGGTATTCCTCATATAGGCCAATTTTTATTGACGGCTCAAAGGCAGTCGGCCATGTTGGATGTGGTATTATTTTTGATGCCGACATCAGCAGTTTCCGTCTGCATACATCCTTTTCCATTTTGACAGCTGAGTTAGTGGCGATCTTCTACGCTCTCCAGAAGATATCTCTCGCAACGCAGCGCCTATTTTGCATTGATACTGATAGCATGAGTTCATTAGAAACACTATGTCATCCTCACTTTCAAATCCACCCAGTTGCTATGGAAATCTTGGGACCTTTGCAGACTCTTCAACATGGAGGTTTTTCCATTTTGTTTTGTTGGATTCCGAGTCATGTGGGAATTATTGGAAATGATCAGGCGGATCACAGTGCAAAGACAGCTGTTTCTTTCTTGCACCGTGAAATCCCTTACTGTGACGTGAAGAAACCTGTTGCAAGCTGCATTTTCTCTCTGTGGCAAGCCCCTCAGGGGCACATCTTCTTTAGATGTGACGGGAATCACGACCCCGAGGTACCCTAGTGTCTGCTCTCCTTTCGAGTTTTGCCTCTTTTTTGAGTTTCGCCTTTTTTCTTCCTTCCCTCGAGGGTAGGCGAGGGAGCTTTCCATGAGAAGCTGTTGCCGATCTGTTTGCTTCCAGCTTCTCATGGACAGCAAATTACCCCCACGTGTTGGCCGTGCGTGGCGACCCACTAGACGGGTGGTACATTTTGGTCCCCGGTGTATCAATCGGCTGGTATCCCAGTCACCTGGCTGGTCTGCTCAAGGGGATCAAGCGAAGGGGTCACTCCTTGGGCTTGGCGTTAAGGGTGGTCACTGTCCCCGGGGGTGACTCCCAGCGTATAGGTTCCGGCTAGCATCATGGCAAGTGCCGAGGCTGGAAATTCCAGAGCCGGTAACTGCCATCCCTTGTTGGGCTCCGTGGTGGGCGATGCCGTCGGGCCTGAATCTCTCTCAATATCATATGGGTCCTCATGTTAATCACAATTGTAATGCTCATTCGAAATTTTTTGTTATTAATTCTGAAAACAACACGTTGAAAAACACTTCCCCAATTCTTATTCATAAATCTATCGTTGCATCTGTTGGAGAAACTAAATCTGTAAAAAAATTAAACAACGGCAGCCTACTCATTGAAGTTACAAATAGTAAACAAGCTGAAAATATACAGAAACTGAATAAAATTGGAAATATTGAAGTCATAGTCACTCCCCATCGAACACTCAATTATTCTAAAGGCGTTTTCTCCGACAGTGAGTTCCAGAGAGATCTCGAAGAAGATCTCCTGGACTGCTTAAAAGATCAAAAAGTTATATCAGTCCGTAGAATCACCATTAAAAAGAACGGTCAAAACTTCCCTACAAAGCATCTCATACTTACTTTTAACACTCCCGTACTGCCCAAATCTGTCAAAATAGCTTACATAAACTGCAATGTAAAACATTACATCCCAAATCTGTTACGCTGCTTTAAATGCCAAAGATTCGGCCATACATTAACAGCCTGCCGCAGCAAACAAAACTGTGCTCGCTGCTCCCTCCCAGATCATGACAGTAATAATTGTTCTTCCACTACACCAAAATGCTACAACTGTACCGGAGAACATCCGGCTTATTTCAAATCTTGCCCACGTTATAAACATGAAAAAGAGATTCAGACGGTTAAAATTACCAAAAACATTTCATTTCCTGAAGCCCGTAAAATAGTAAATGACAGAAATCCTCAGCCAGGCCTCTCATATTCAGCAGCATTAAAGCCTACTCCTATGTCAGATAAAAAAGCAAATCCTCCAGCGGAAAATGATTCAATAGTAGTAAAAAAATCAGATTGGCTCGCCCTCCTTGCTATTAAAAAATCTTGGGAAGAAAATTCCTCTAATTCTCAGAATCTAAACAACCAAACCGTTTCATCAGTAGTCCAGCCAACTGTAGCTAATCCCACAGTCAGACATATTGAACCTCCAACAAACACTCCAACAAATGCATGTATTGCAAATGCATCAGATCTAACTCTAACCAATTCCGATACACCTTTATCAAATAACAGTTCTTCTCCAGTAAAAAAAATTAATAAACAAAGCCGTGAAAACAAAAAACAAGAAAAAAAGTCAAATGAATGGATGAAGGTAAAAGAAACTAAAGCTGCTAAACGCGCACGTCTACTTGCCGAAAAAAGAGATCAAGTTTTTTCCCAATCTCTCCCAAACCGATCCCCTTCCAGAGAAGATTTCTTGAAAGATTCCGTTAAGGAAGGTAAAAATAATGATGATGATTCCCTCCTTAAAGTTTATCCTTCTGATGACGACATGTCTACTGGTGAGGTTGAGGACCTCCTGCTTTCTCCTTAGTTTTTTTCTTGGCGGTTTTTCCCTTTTTTTGGTTTTTTTTGTGGGTTTTTTTCCATGGCCACCCTCATTTCTTGGAACTGTCGTGGCTTTCAGAATAAGTCAGCAAAATTAAGAGATCTAATTAACAAACACAAACCCGCCTGTATCGCACTTCAGGAGACATTCCTTAAAACAGACAAACACAGTATACGGCAGTATAAAATTTACAGCAAACACCATATTGCAGATCGGGCTTCTGGTGGCGTTGCCATCCTTGCAGCAACTGATATTCCTACAATTCCCGTGACTCTGAACACTAATTTACAAGCTGTAGCCATCCGTATCCAGACACACTCTTTAATTACTGTTTGCAGTCTCTACCTTCCTCCTAATGAGCGTGTCAGCCAGACAGATCTTAATAATTTAATCCACCAACTTCCAACTCCTTTTATTATTTCAGGCGACCTTAATGGCCACAGCTCCTTTTGGGGGAGTTCTGATTCAAATTCACGTGGTCTACAAATTGAACAGTTCATTGCAGACCACAATTTATGTCTTTTAAATTCTGACGAAAAAACGCATTTTCATTTGCCAACCAGAACTTTTCATTCAGTCGATCTCGCCATTTGTTCTCCGCCCCTCTTACCTTTTTTAAGTTTAACAATAGACAATGACTTATACAATAGCGACCATTTTCCTTTAATCTTAACTGACAGTAGACACAACCCAACTAGCCATTTCCGTCCACCTAAATATATTTTTAATGCAGCTAATTGGCAAATATTCACCTCTCTTGCTAATATAAATTCAGATATAATTAAATCTTCCACAATAGATCAAGCAATAGACTATGTAGTTAATGTTATAATAGAAGCAGCAGACACCTCCATTCCGAAGACGTCTGGTATGCGAAGAAAACAAAACAAGCCTTGGTGGAATGCAGATTGCCAGCAGGCCCGTAAAAGACAAAAGAAAGCTTGGGGTGTGTTTCGTAGACACCCTTCAACTACAAATTTCATAAATTTCAAAAAAACCAAAGCAGAATTTAGAAAGATCCAACGACGCAGTCAAAGGGAGTCATGGAGAAAATTTGTTTCTAGCATCAACTCTAAGATATCTAGCCGCCAGCTATGGAACAAAGTTAAAAAAGCTTCAGGTGTCTGCCGATCAAATGCTATTTCGGTTTTAATTGATAAGGGAAATACAATATCAAATTTAAAAGACATTGCAAATTCCATAGCCTCAACTTTAGCACATACATCTAGCAACCATATTTATCCTCCTTCCATTTTAAACAACAAAAAGAAAGCAGAAAAACAAAAGTTAAATTTTATTTCTCGAACAAACCAACCTTACAACTGCGATTTCACCTTCATGGAATTTCAATCATCCCTTTCTAATGTTCATGATTCCTCTCCCGGTCCAGACAAAATTAGTTACAGTATGATCAAACACTTATCAATAGCATCGCAAAATAGTATATTGGATCTCTATCATCGTATTTGGCGTGAACATTACTTTCCTACCCTTTGGCAGCAGGCTATCATAATACCATTGTTAAAACCAGGCAAAGATCCGACCAACCCTTCAAACTACCGCCCAATAGCTTTGACTTCTTGTTTATGCAAATTATTTGAAAGAATGATAAACAAAAGATTGATTTACTATATGGAGGCTAAAAATCATCTGCATTCGTCCCAGAGTGGATTTAGGACGGGTCGGAGCACCATCGACAACCTACTTGCACTTGAAACGACACGCTCGTATTTTTTACAGAGGAAAGCATTCAGCCGCCATCTTTTTTTTTGACATTGAAAAGGTACGAATACGATTCTGGAGATATGGTATTTAAAAGATCTGCCACGACCTTGGGTTAAGAGGTGTGCGTTCCTTCCAATTTTTTTTAAAAACTTTTTGATAGCTTAGAGACTTGTAATGTGCGGAAACTGAATTTTCAGACTTTTTTATTCAAGAGGAAGGTGTTCCTCAGGGTAGCGTTTTAAGTGTGACTCTTTTTATTTTAAAAATTAACAATATTTTAAAACAATTGCCAACTTCCGTGAGAGGTTATTTATATGTTGACGACCTGTACATTTCTTGTACAGGGACAAATATGAATTTTATACAGCGACAATTGCAAATTGCAGTGAATAGTGTCACGCAGTGGTGCAATAATAATTGTTATACCATCTCTTCATCGAAAACAGCAGCTGTTCATTTCTGTCGGAAACGTAGTCTTCATTTTGATCCCGAAATTAAACTAAATAACGAAATAATTCCATTTGTAAACGACATTCGTTTTTTGGGCATCACTTTCGACAGAAAATTAACATTTCTCCCTCATATAAATCTATTGAGGAAACAGTGTGAGAAGTCATTAAATATTTTAAAAGTCTTGTCGACTACAACTTGGGGAGCTGACAGGAATTCTATGATAAAAATTTATAAAGCTACAGTACTGTCTAAAATTGATTATGGTTGCGAGATTTATAGATCCGCTAGGAAAAGTGTTTTGCAAAAACTAGACCCCGTTCATCACACAGCTCTTCGACTTTGCTCAGGAGCTTTTAGAACATCTCCCGTTCAGAGTCTATACGTTGACTGCTCTGAACCTTCACTTACTTTTAGAAGAAATATTTTATCACTGAAATACTATTTTAGAATCAAATCCAATACATGCCACCCATTTCATAATTTTAAACTTCGTCTTTTTCTTGTTAGATTACAAGAAGCTAGGAAATCATTTATCCCTGTATTTTTTACGCGAGTTTATGATATTCTTTTAGATTTAAATTTGCTTTACCTTCAAGTCACTCCACATCCAAAGAATAATTTTCCTCCTTGGAGAATTCCTTTTGTACAGTCTTTAAATCCTTTTCAATCTTTTACTAAATCTGACACAGCTGATATCATCTATCATCGCATTTTTAATGAACATAGACAGAAATATAATGATTTCATTCCAATTTATACAGATGGTTCCAAATCAGCTGACCATGTTTCATTTGCGGTTATTTTTCCAGACGCAACTTTTTCTTTTAAACTACATACAATTTGTTCTGTTTTCACCGCAGAGATTACAGCCGTTTTATATGCTTTGGAAGAAATATGTGACAGACCACAAAATAAATATATTATTTACACAGATTCACTAAGTGTTTTAAAATCTCTCATTTCAAATCATATTCATTCTCATAAAAATCCTTTGGTTTTAAATGTTTTAAACGTTTTAGATAAACTCGATTCTCGTGGTTTTAGTGTTTTACTATGTTGGGTACCATCTCATGTTGGAATTATAGGCAACGAGAAAGCAGATAGGGCCGCTAAATTAGCGACTACCTCTACTAATGCTACTATACCTTTAAATGATTTTAAAAAATACATCACAATACTCCATCATTCAAAATGGCAGGCTGAGTGGGACCTTTTGATACAAAACAAGCTTCACACTGTTAAACCTCGTGTAGAACCTTGGCCCTCTCAATCAAACAGAAAAACAGACACAATCTTAACACGTTTACGCATAGGTCACACTAGATTCACTCATCGTTATTTGCTTTTTGGGGAACAGGCACCAATGTGCTCCCAATGCAACTGCATTATGTCAGTTCACCACATTTTAACTGAATGCCCAAATTTTAATTCCCAACGTTTACATTATTTTAGAACTCGTACAATAGAGGTTTCTATTTTATTGGGCAAAACCCCACATGCAAATCTTTTAGCATTTTTAAAGTCAATAGGTTTTTATCCACATATTTAAGCATTACTTCGTTTGTTTTTTTGCAAAGTTTCCCATTGTTTTTATATAGTTGAAGCTTTTACATTTTTAAGTAGATAACTTAAAATAGTTTGGCGCAGTATAGCCAACTATGGCTCTTGTGCCAGGAAAACAAAACAAACTCAAACTCTCTGTGGCAAGAGACATGGGATCTGCAGGTTCGCAATAAATTGCATTACATCAAACCTTTTATTGATTTGTGGCCAGTTCTGCCCACACGAGGGGCTGATGTCAAACTGACTCGCCTCCGTATAGGACACACTAGAGTCACACATAGGTACCTTCTTTTTGGCGAGAGAACACCGATGTGCCCCACGTGAAATGTTGAACTCACTGTTTGTCATATTTTAATTGAATGTTCAAACTTTAATCTTCATCGAATTCATTTTTTTAATTCCTCGTTTTTAACATTGTCTGAATTGCTGGGTGCGACACACCATCCAAATATTTTTAATTTCTTAAAAGCTATACGCTTTTTAACATGTATTTAATGTCTTCCATTTGTTCGTTTGAGTAATTTTTAAAATTTTGTTTGTGTATAGTTTATTTTTTAACTGTCTTTTCTTCCTATATCTTAAGTATCCTTAATTTTGACGAAAATTTTATCACATTGTTCTGTTTCACCATTTGAGTGGCGCAGCATGGCCAAGTCTGGCTCTTGCGCCATAAAACCAAAACTCACTCACTCACCCAACAAATTCTAGTACTCCTTTGACTGATTTTAAAAAATATACTAAATTACTCTTTTATACAAAATGGCAGAGACAGTGGGACACGGAGACGGAGAACAATCTTCACGCTGTTAATCCCCACGTGCAACCTTGGTCTTCTCTAATGAACAGGAAAGCGGATACGCTTCTCACAAGACTACGATTGGGTCACACTCGATATACCCATCGCCATCTACTATTCGGAGAACAGGCACCAATGTGTTCCCAGTGCAATTGCAGTATGTCAGTCCAACACATACTGTCTGAATGTCCGAATTTTAACTCGCAACGTTTAAATTTTTTTAGGACCAATTCTGTTAATTTATCTCTTTTACTTGGCGAGGCTCCACATGTGAACCTTTTTGCTTTTTCGCGGTCAATTGGTTTTTATCCACATATTTAAACAGTGCTG
>BGPR01004713.1:0-30507 GCA_013235015.1 Araneus ventricosus
TTTTTTTAACTTAAAAATCTACATGCGTTAAAATTTCCGAACACCACAAAAAACTTATTAGCAATATTTATTTTCAAAGTACACTATATAAATACAAAAATATATAAACTTTTAGCATATATGCACTGGAATATTTCAGACAGTAATGAAAGACGGTACGCGGGGTGGATTCTGTTTCAACTCTTTCGAATCTTGTTTCTTCAGTTTCTTTTCCATGTCACTACTGTAAAGATCCATCAACTTTTCTGACATCTAAAACAAAGAAAATACATAGAGAATGAGTGAAACAAAGAGAGAAGTTAAATATATAAAAGGAAGAGTCTGGCTTAATAGATTTACTCTCGGAAAGTGGAAGACAGATTGGTTTTTTCTCCGTGATGAATGAGATAGGTACGATCATTTTTCGTGCGATTTTTGGATTTTTCAACAAAAGCTGTGTAAATTAAAAACTTTAATTTTGAAAGCATTTTTAAATTAAAATTGAATGATTAAAAGAATTAATCGTTTAATTATTTATTTAAAACTGCCCTTCTTTTTAGACAAAGATGTTGCTATTAACTTTATGGATAAATTATTAAATTAATTCAAAATTATGAATTATTAATTAATCAGTGACAGCAGCTCAAATACGAATAATTAAGCAGGGTAAATTAAATCTTTATACTCATGAAACTGGCTGTAAAGCCGGACACTCACGGACTGGTTCACTTGTAGAATTCGCATTTATTTTTTTGTTCTACAGGTAAGATTATTTATTTTCATACTATTAAAATTGACCATTTTCAAAATTTTGTAAAAATTATAATTGATATTAGTTTTAGTTAACAGTCAGAAGTTCCCCTATTGTGAAAAAATACATAGCACTGATTAGGATATTTTTGTTCTTTCCTGAAATTTTAGAATCAAATTTATTGTCAGATCTGTGTCAAATATCTTTTTTCCCTTCGCAAAAATTTATAAATAAACATTATTAATAAAATAATTATAGTGAACAGAGGAGTAATTCTATAATTAATTAAAATTACAAGAAGCAAATTGTTTTTAAAATTACCAATCACTGAAATATTAATTTTCTTTGCCTTAGGACAAAAAGTAAGGAATGGAAAACATTCATGTTCATGTGTCACAGATCAAGAAGGAGGCGCTAATTTAATTTTAGAATGATTTTAACATCTTGCAAGAGGAAAAAGGACATGACACCTCAACAGAGCATAAGATTAGCTACGTTCAATTAGACGACATGAGCAGAGCAGTTGTTTATCATATGATTTGCGACGTCATGTGATCTGATTCCTCTGGATCATTTTTAATTTGTGTTTTCAATCATTTGCCTCTTTTAACTGGACAATTAAATTTATTTGAATTATCAATTTAATGAATCCATTTTTAATCAATTTAAGTAAAAATCAATAAAAATCGTGCTTAAAATTACATTCTTTAATAGTTTCCATTATGAAAGCATATTCAATTATTTTATACATTTCTCCCTATAATTACGAGTTTTCAAACATTTGCTTTCATAAAAGAAGACATTTTTTTTTCAATTTTAAATCTGTTCCTAAAACGCCATTTGTATTTTAGGTTCTACTTATATCCACTTAATAATAAACATGAAATAACGTTTGGCGAGAAACTGAAAACTAATTTACACAGTAACAAATTTTGAAAATTTAATTTATATATTTGCTTGAATGGAAAGAAGAGCCAATAATTAAAATTCGAAACGTTCTTGGACTTGGTTCTTTATGCAATTTATTATTATTCGTCTTTAAGATATTTCATATATTTGTAGTTGAAGTCGAATTTTCAGGGAAAAAAAGTACCATAATTCTATTCTTTCAAAACAAATTATCATCCACAGAAGAAAATTTTCTGTAAAAAGCAAGAAAAGGAAAGGGTTTTGATGTTTCTATTTTATCCAAGCAACCATGAGCCACATATATTTGAATGCAGAAAAGGTACAGAAAATCGATTCATTTCACTGTATAAATCTTTTTTTCCTCATTTTAACACGTTGGAAAGTCAGTTTATAGACACGTTTATAGAAAATCAGCCAAAGCTGTGGCCTCGGAATAAATATAACTCATCTTTCATACACGAATTATAAAACTCGATGCTAAAAAATGACTGACACAACGGCTGCCTTGTAACATTAATTTTGGAGCTTAGGAAACTTTCTTCGTCCGTTTAGACTACGTTGGAACCTTTCCAAATCCTTTTGGCGATCTCCATCATTCTTTTTTTATTTTTATTTACAGATGAATATTAAAAGACAATTCTGTTTCAGAAATTCTCATTTGCCCATTTCAACTTTGTTGTAAGACATTCAGCAGTTAAATTGTCGAACAAATTTTTAAATTTCATCGAAAAGTCGGATCTAAGTTTTCTCTCTTCTTAAGTTAAGAAGAGATTTTTCTCTTCTTCTGTAAAGTTTTCTGCAACTCATTTACAGTAGCAAAAAGAAGTGTCTGCTGAAGCATGAGTGAATGAACCATCAAATGGAGCAATGGAAGACGAAAAAAAATCGATTAAACTTTATCGTCTGCTGTTTGTTATTTATTTATTCTGCGAATTTAAAAACTTGTAAGTCAACTTAACTAACTGGAATTTTTGGTCTTCACTGTTCTACATACGTTTTTATATAAAATATTTACCATTATAAGGTATTCGAATTTTAATATCAATCATTTTAAGAAATTCCAAAAAAATTAATTTATATTAAAACTATAGATAAATATGTTTTAGAAGCCTTGAACTATAAATTCTTTCTTCATTTTAATGGATCTCATGTTACAGCACATTTCATCGAAACTAGTTTCTCTATGACAGAATGAATGTGGCAACAACGAATGAGAATAAATGCAATAAAACTGGAATTTGACGAGGAATTCACCTTTCCGTAAATTGGTATAGAAATTCTTGCACAAGGCCGTGCAAATTTTGCACGGCATTGTGCAAATTGGTGCATTCTCTCTTCAAAATGCAGAGAATCCATGTTCATCCTTAATTTACAAAAACAGTTTTTCGATAAATCTCAGTTGCTGAAAGTAAGATGGCTATAGTCAAAAAGGGAAACAAACGTCAAATACAAAGGCTTGAATGTCATTCCTTTTTAGTTCATTCCATCAAAAGCTATTGAGTTTAAAGGTGATTGAAATTTATAAGAGCCAGTAAATTTATTGTGAACCGTGGTGACCATTTATAGTCAGGAGATGCAAGTGCTTATACTGTTCTATACAAGCAAAGTTCGCAGTAAAATAAAATAACAAAACCATATAAAAGCGCCTTTAAACCAGCGGGAGTGGCCTCCCCTAAACTTTCTCGTATACTTTTCAAACATTTGTCATTTCCCTTCCCCCTGCGTTGATAAAAAGTTCGAACCAACTGTAACCCAGAATGCAATGACTATCAGAAGGTTTTTCATTGTTGATTATAGTGATAGTAAAATATTGAGGTGAAGAATCATATTCAAGAAGATACGTATGTATTAAAACTTCGCAATATTTATTTATTTATTTTTTATCAAACTCTAGCAATGCAAGTTCCGCGTGCGGAGAAGAAAACAGAATAGCTTGCGCATGCGCAGAGATTGCTTCCTACGCAAGTAAAACGAGACGCCCTAAATGTTTGCTTCCTTACAAAATATTGCCGCCAGAATTGGTTTTTGGCAAACTGCCAAGTTTTCGGAGTATCCCTTCTTTGCACAGGCATTTACGAATGCGCATGGAGTTGAACAAGTATGCTATTATACAGACCGACAGACAGTCAGCCCGTTGACGGATTTGGCCCAAAATTTTATACGGACCTACATTCATGACGATAAAACTGTGTACCAAATTTTATCCATCTAGCTATGCAAGTTTTTGAGTTATAGTGTTCGCATGACTTCGGACATACAGACAGACAGACTTCCCGTTGAGGGATTTTGTCCAAAATTTGATAGAAACCTACAAATTATGTTTAAAGACCACATACCAAATTTCATCCCTCTAGCTCTCATAGTTTTCGAGTTATCGTGTTCACAGACATAATTCCAAAATTGTGTTTTTCGGACTCAAGGAGGTCTAAAACGTGGAGATTCGTCAAAATCTCGAGCTCGAATTTTTTGACGATTACAATGCTTTCTCTTTGTATACTTCGTATACGAGAAAGTAAAAAAATCCTAATCCGGAAAATGATCAGTGTAGAGAAACAAAGCCGAAATTAAAATGTGTATAAATTTTTACTTTCTCGTATACGAAGTATACAAAGAGAAAGTATTGTAATCGTCATAAAATTCGAACTCGAGATTTTGACGAATCTCCACGTTTTAGATCTCCCTGATTCGAAAAACACAATTTTGGAATTATGTCTGTGTGTCTGTCTGTGAACACGATAACATGAAAACTATTAGAGCTACGAGGATGAAATTTGGTATGTGGTCTTTAAACATAATTTGTAGTTTCTATCAAATTTTGGACAAAATCCGTCAACGGGAAGTCTGTCTGTCTGTCTGTAAGTTCGAGGTCATGCGAACGCTATAACTCAAAAACTTGAATAGCCAGATGGATAAAATTTGGTACACAGTTTTATCGTCATGAATGTCGGTCCGTATAAAATCTTGGGCCAAATCCGTCAAAGGGTTGACTGTCTGTCGGTCTGTATAATCGCATACTTGTTCAGTTTTGAAACTAACTCCCTACGCATGCCTACTCGTGGCAATGCCTGTGCAAAGAAGAAGGGACTCCGAAACTTGGCAGTTTGCCAAAAACCAATTCTGGCGCGATTTTGTAAGGAAGCAAACATTTAGGGAGTCTCGCCAGGTCCTGTTGCACAAAAGAATGCGCAGGGGATTTGAATTTGTTTTGATCCTTCAAACCACGCGTGGTTCCAACTTTGGTTTACTTGCGACGGAAGTTTATTTGACGTCTTTTATTATTCTAGTTTTCTCTACATGTATTAGGAGTATACGAGAAAGTTTAGGGGAGACCACTCCCGCTGGTTGTCTTCGGTTTAGAAAAATGCTAGTGAATCAAAACCTGTTTGTCTGAAGAATGTTGTGTGAGCGTGTTTACGCAGTCACTACAATCCTGATATACGACATCTCGAGCGGGTATGTACACGCATAGTAGTTTAAGGATTGATGATAATAAAGTATAATTTGTGTGTATTAAGGAGACAATTAAATACATGACACTTGACTTTTGTTTCTTCAGTTTCCAGAAATTTTCGTTTTAACATTTGAAGCTATGACCAAAGCACATGGCTTCCGATAATTTTTTCCCCTCTTTTTTTATAAAATAACTTTGTATCCTTCAAGTTTATGGTTTCTAGAGGTTTCTGTAGACAAAGATTGAATAAAAAATTTAATTACAGAAAACAATTCCTTAAGAGTGGAGTAACGACCAACCATTAACAGACTATTTTTTATCTTCTAGTCAATTAAAACTAAACCTTTGAAATACAATAGAGGTAGAAAGATCAGAAACAAAAGGATCGAAAAGTTTTTTTAAATTCTGGCAAGGTTTCAAACTACTTACAGACCGAGCCACGGTTTTTCGATGGAATTCAGATATGGCTTCATTTGACAAAGTATACCTGGCCTTTGTTAACTTGTACGCCTGACAAGATAGGACATCAAACTTTAATCCTGAAATAATTCAAGCAAAAATTAAGAATTAGCAACGCTAAAAATTGCATACAAACATCAAAATAGTCAGAATTATATTTCGAAAAACTTGACTTCAAAGAATAATAATCAGGTTTAAAAAAAGCCCTAGCCTTTCAACAATGTATATTTAATAAACAATAGTTTACGTAAAAAATTATAGTTGAAAATTACATCACTGTAACTCTCGGGATATTAATTATTTTCATCCCAGGATAAAGATTATTATATTATTTACATCTGAGGATGAAGATTATTTTATTATTACACCAGGATAAAGATTATTTAATGCGACTATAGTATGCTTAAATGTCAAAAATATTTTGCTCTGAAACAATAATTATAACAAAAGTGATTATCTCTATTTGGTTTAGTTTACTAAAACTATAAGTATTAACATCGAGATTGAATCCGATAATAATTAAGCTTTTTGTAGTTTTTGTCATCCGCAATCATAGTCTCGAAAAGAGTAGAAGTCTGCTTGTGTCAATAAAAAACGGCGATTGGCCTTTAAAAAAAACAAAAAAACCCGCTATTTTTCTGTTTTTGTAAATGAAATAAAATGTGAATATTGGCGTAATGCGTAAATGAAATTTAAAACAGAAAGAAAGAAAAATACTCCAAGTTCAGAACGGGTTCTAAGTTTGAACGAGTTCTCTGAAGCTACATGATGGTTATTTAGGGACGGTCCTCATCAGGGTTGCCAGATCAAAATGGCAAAGTAAGGCCAAACCTTCTTTAAAATAAGGCCAAAAAAAGGCCAAATTTGAAAAACTGACTGAAATACTTATTTTTCTCTAAACTTATCATGAGAAAAGGCTTTAGTTCATGAAAAAGAATCACATTAGACTGACATATTTGCAATACTCTATTAATAAAACTGTATTAAAGTAAAAAAAAACTATTCCCATAAATCATTTTGGAGTGAAAAGTTCTGCTCTTGCCAACTCTAAATGAAATAGCCGAGCATAATGTATTATCTCATGATTTAAAAATATACAAGGTTATTTTTCAATTTACTTATAATAAATGAAAAGTGATTTCGTACTCAGAATAATTAATTAATAGTAAAAAAATTGTATTCCATTAATATAAATAAAATTGATTTCAGACTCATATAGATCGTTTCCAATAAGCGATAAAAATTTCCAATAATCACCTGTTTTTAGTTTTGATATCATTCAGCTGATCTCCAAATCCAACGCACTGTGCCGTTCTACATATTGTTTTAGAAAGTTTATCTATATATTTTAGATTTAAAATTAAGTGGTTCTGAGGTACGTATTCAGCGGTTCTGAGGTACGTACAATTTATTTAAGAAACTATTAAAAAATTATTTACCCTTTTTCTCAAAAAAAAAAAACCCACCTGATATTTTACATTTTTGTATGGTTAACAACTGTTCGTTGAAGAACTCAGTCAAGAACAGAAAGGAATAATAACTGAAAAAGTGGTTCTTTATATGCTCCTTCAAATAGTTTGATACGCAGAAACACAAGCCTAAGGCTAAAGACATTCTGGCAATCAGTCACAAAGGGGACAGAAACTTTGTTCTGATGAGGAACTATCTCGGTTGACAGCTAAATGTGAACCATTTGAAAAGTTTATAAAAAAAAAAAGTTTAGTCAAAAACAGTAAAATAAGTTACTAAAAGCATTTATAAAATTCATGAATGAAAATAAAGCCAAAAAAGGCCAAAAATGAATTTAAAGCCAAATGAAAATTCTTAAGGCCACTTTGAGAAAAGGCCAAATTCTCAAAATTTGGCCTTAAAAAGGCCAATATGGCAACCCTGGTCCTCATACTGTATTACCGCAACGAGAAAAACCCTAGACACCAGGCATGCTTGTGGCGGGCGTCATGGAAACGGGACATTCCACTGCATTTGGGGGGCGAAGGAAAGGGTTTTATTTCATTTGGCACAGATAGAACCGACGGAAGTCTCGTTTCGCTTTCCACTACGGTCGAAAATGAATTCGTCGCCTAACGAAGTGCGCTTTGTTCGCCAAATGTTGCGGTTGATTTTATACTCGTTTACCTCCTTTCTTCGACTCGTCTACTTCCGGCAACCCTGTCCAGGGTTTTAATCCTGGCGGTAGGACAGTATGTTTGAACCGTGATTGAATGATAGGCAGGGCCGGATTATTAAATAGGGCAGAATAGATAATCGCCTAGGGGCCTCGAGACTTTTTGGGGCCCGAGGCTTCAAGAATTATTATTATTATTTTCATTTACAGGGTACTTGAATTTGATTTTTAAACGGCCAGGTACTCGAACATATTCAAATCAAAATCAAGTATTGTTTAAATTTCAGGATTATTCTTAGGACTTTTTTCCATGATTTTAAATTCGCTTCCAGATCAGTGTGGTCCGATATTTTTGTAGTTAGCTAACCTACTCACAAGTCAACGACCCTCGCAAACTTTGTATTTGAGTATTTAGAATGCGTTAAAAATGTTTTATATATATTTTCTTCTTTATATAATGTTTTATATATAAAACTTCTTTTAAATTTTTATTTTTATAGTCGAGATACTGAAACCAACTCTCTCGAAGGTGACACGAAATTAAATATTTCGTTATTTCAGTTTGTCGTAATAATTATCACCTAAAAACTGCTCATATAGATATTAAATTAAAACCAATAAAATATATCTGGATTTGAAAGTGTGGAAGAGGAAAAGGGCCCCTAATCCGGACCTGATGATAGGAACGACATTTAAACCGACACCTACCTTTCCAAACCAAAGAGCGGGAGAACGTTTGGCCAGTCGGATTTAATGTGCACTAGGCCCATGTACACGGTGGATTATTCATGGATCATTATCGGTCAGACAACTCTCTGATTCTGAAGCCCTGACTCTACCATCAAGCCATCGTGGCCATATGGATTAGTTGGAATGCCATTTATTGCAACGAATTCGTTGATGCATGTACAAACTAACTCTTCCCTCATGCCATATTTATGATTGAAAAATGAATATCCACAAGGTTTTCCAAATGTTATTAGTATTTCACATTGAGCTTCCCTCACAGATATTTACAGTATGAATGGCATAATCTCCCAATGACTTTTTTATTAGGTGCCCTATATATAGATTAACCATGGTTCAGAACCTATATTTACGAAGTCTTAATATTCTTTTATATTTCTTTCATGCATTAAAATGGGGAATTATTTAATCAAGATGAAATTGGGGATATTTTACCAAACAGAAAAGATTTGTAAATTGCTCACAACATGAAAATAATATCTGCGGAAACTTCCTTTGTGGAACTGGCCACTTCGTCGAAATTTCATGTTAGAAGTTACAAACGAAATTCTGCTATAATTAAGCTTACAGTTAAGTACTCTACAATCCGGCCCCTCCAGATCGTTTTCAGAAGGGCGAGTGGAAAGCGTGAAGGGAAAACAAGTCACTCCACGCAGAAGCCAGTGGCCTTGGAGCGACTTAAACAATAGGTCTACTCAGATATATAGCGTCTGCTCAGATATTGAATTTTAATTAATAATATTTATTATATATTAGCTGTGTGGCCCGGCGTTGCACGGACTATCACGAATAATAGGATATTCCCGGGCGGAGAGAAGTGAGGTCACGTGAGACCTTGGGATCCATATATTTTCATATGCCCCGCCTCCGTTTTTCCCTACAATTAACAAATATTGTCACTTATTTTCCCTAACAAACGTTACGAAGTTAAACACTTTCATACAAAAAAAGAAAGAAAAAAGCATGAAAATGATTTTTTTCCATTGTTAATAAATCCAAACTCAGAAGCTCGCTGAAAAAGAAATACCAACTTCCGTTATATAAATAAAAAAATGCAACGCCGGATGCGAAAACTAATAATATGGAAAAAAAGAATCCGCCGTGAATGAATTCACCATGCTGCCTATAGATGGCAGCCCGTCAATTCATTCATTTTGACGTTTTTAATTAATATCTATTTAACTAATTACAATTTCGGAATTTAAATAATCGAAATGGATTCCTTGGATTATTTTCCATCTTTTGGTACTTACGGCTAGTTTCAGGATTCAGTGGTTCGTGAGAACATAGGACATATATACATATGTTTGTTTACCTTCGAATTTTAATAGGATAGATAGTATAATTTTTTATATAATTTTGTACATATTTTGCAATAAACAAGCATTTTTCTATCAAAATGCATATTTCTTTTAATTCACCGCCATTAATCCGTCACTTTAGTTCATTTCCTTTCTAGTCTTATATCTGGAGGGTCACTGAGAGACTGCTGGGCTTCCAAGTATAGTAAATCGTCGTCTATACGTTTCTCATTTATATGTCGGTTACATTTATACATCGTTTCATCACAGTGTCGATTCATTTGTAACTACTGTAATGATAAAGAATTTCGTTTATACAACGCAAAGGAAACAAAGCTTCGGTTATATGGCGTTTATTCCTCATTCTATAATTCCCAGATTTCTGCCTCAGACATTATTTTTAAGATTTATTTACCTGCATGTACATAAATCATATAAGATATGTATAATTAGTAATCAAGATATGCAATGAAAGTGTGGTTTTTCTCATTTTTTATGAATATTTAATTTTAAAATTTCATATCGTTTTCAATACTACGTAGTAATATACTAATGCTATCTTTAAATTAGTACTTTTAAATGAATGTGCATGAGTAGAATTAAATTTGTAAGAATCAAAGGTGTTTATTAAAATTTCGATTATCCGCCTTTTCGTTTATATGTCATTTTAAGCCAGTCCCTTGAGAGACGCATAAACGGTGCCTTACTGTATATGCTCGCTGTCTTTGGAAGAATGCTCAGAAGGAATGTAACAAAAAGGAAGAGTTCCCAATACAAAAGTTCAGCAAACCGTTGACAGCATTTGCCGGCGAAAAACCGCGCAATCATCTATACTTGTAAAAGGCAATGTTTGCGTGTGTCCACGATGTCCAGACAAATCTATCGCACTTACACTCATGAAATTTGGCATACAGGTAGTCGTAATGGTGATTGAATGAACCTCGAAGCCAGAATTTTAAAATTTATTCTAGAAATTTTTTTATTTAATATTTTACGTTGTTTTGGGTGATTTTTCGCACTCATTTCTCAATAGCATGGCTTCGAATAATTGTACGAAAACACCAGTTACACCATCGGAAAGAACAAACGATTTCCGTTCTAACGAAGTTTGTTTCGTACGTCTAACGTAATTTATTGAATTTTGAGAATTTTTTGAAAAGTAGTCACTTTTATGGTAATTTTTAATAAGGATTTCTTCAAATTCTCGCATCTGACTTCTAACATCTCTATAATTTTCATTTTTTTTCAGCTTATAAGTAGAACGTTTCTGTCGGATTTAAAAGAAGAACGGTTAAATTATCCTTTTCGTTTTTTTTTAATTAATTTTTCCCTGATCAGTTCAAACAGTTTTTTTTGCTAGCGAGATTTAACAGCTAGAATTTCTCCGGACGATCCCAGAATGCATTGTTGCAATTTCATTGGCTGGTGCGTGACTTTCTTCGCGGCAGGTGACGTCATATGCTTTCGTTCTCAGCATGCATTTCTACAATCCAATTCCTTCCGGCAGGTGACGTCATTACATTCGCGTCATTGTCGAGAGGAAAAAGAAGCTGCAAACTCAATAATATATACATTTTTGTTTTGATAAATGTCTTTAGGGGCTGTCCATAAATGATGTCACACTTTTTTTTCAATATTTTTGACCTCCCCCGCCCCCTTGTCACATGTCACGCTATATTACATAAACATATACTTGCAGTTCAGCAACAAAGCACTACGTTATAGATCATACATCAAATTTTATTTTTAAACTTTAACTATGTGTTTTAATGACATTTGTGAGCATAACAATAATAATGATTATATGAGTACTTATTTTGTATGAGATGAGATTAAGGCTTACAACAAAAAACCTAATTAATATACAATAGTAATAAAATATTAATATAAAAGAGCAATTGTAAACAGTAGTATTTTGGAATTTGAAATGGTATTTGATATATTTTGTTTTAAATCTTATCTTTACTTTATGAACACAAAATACTCATAAACAGATTGAATTTTTTTTAGAAAAAGCGTCTCAATAAGATCAACCTGTTTGTGCCACTACCAGTTCTAACATTCACCCAGGTGGGGCGACGTATCTTTTGTTGGACATTTCAAGGGTGTGACTGGGGGAGGTTTTCTTCTAATGGTGAAGAATTTCTGCTGCTACCATATTCTCAGAAAATGCCTTTTTCGAAGAGAAAGGAACATAAGTGGATAAAAAATCACATGAAAGTTGTTTTAGCCCCGATTAAAAACATACCCTCAAATTCTGGTAATTTCAAAATAACTTCAAAATTTAATCTGCTGATTTTAAATGTCTTTATTTTAACCAAAATGTGTGATTTCACACTTCTTGTTACCCCCTCTCCACACTTGTCACAAACTGCCACAATTTCATGAACCCCCTCCCCCCTCCAATCGTGACATCATTTGTGGACGGCCCCTTATCGCAAAGAAAAATAAGCGGGAAAATCAATAATGTGTATCTTTTGTTTTCAAATTTTTTTTCTTGTCATTGTGGAGGCATTCCCCCCCATTTTCTTGAAGTCCTGATTCCACGGGCAACACCGTGAGTGTACTGCTAGAGATAAAACTATAAGCGCTGTTAAGGAAACTTAAAAATCAACATTATTCCATTTTGCACTCGCAAGCTCACACATACCATACATACTCCGCGAAGTAGAAAATACAGGGTAACAAAAAAGTATAGGGATCAGTTTTGAAGGTTTTTATTTCCAAAAGTTACTACACAAATTCAGCGATGCTTCTCAATATGTCGACCTTCGACATAATAGATTTGTCTACAACGATTCGACCAGGATTTCAAGGCCCGCAAAATCATTTCCTGGGGGATTTTCTTCACCTCTTCTCTAATACCCTTTTGAAGGCACCTCAGCGTAGAAACTCTTCGCTTATTCAGTTTGTTTTTAAGATATCCCCATAGGAAATAGTCACATGGTGTAGCGTCAGGACTGTTTGGCATCCATTATTGTGGCTTCAGGAATTGCACATGCTGATCCGTGAGGAATTCCTGGGTGACCCTAGATGCATGCGATGGGGCAGAATCCTGATGGAAAACAGCATCACCATTTGGGTACAATCTGCAGTAATCATCCTTAAGAAAGGGCTTTAATATCTTCTGTATGTAATACTAGGAATTTATTTTGGCCCCAGGTTGCACAAACCGTGGTTTGGTAACACCATTGGCGGAAATGCCCATCCAAACCATTATGCCTTTGGGATGAGGCACCGTGGTTGACGGAGTCAACTCTCGCCTGTTCTGGTCACGGATAAGATATTGAACTTTAGATTTAGCATTGGTATCGGATAGATAGATCCAAGCTTCATCAACTTTCGCCATCTGTCCTTACGGAGAAGCTTGCAGAACGAACTCCTCCGAACATGAATGTTGCCTCCTAATCTGCACCGATCTCTCATTCAAGTGATGACATTTAGGTTTTTTTTATGGCATTTTTTCTTTAAAGTATGTTTTAGTTGATAGCTTATAACTTGCTAGCTCAGATTAAGAGCTTTAGCCATGCTTGACTGTGTTGGTGGATCCGGTTTCGATGCCATCTTCTCAAGCCTCTGCAAATCTGATGTCTTCAATTTACTTTGACGTCCATTTTTTATTGGTTTTGAATCATTTTTCGTCGATCCGAGTTTTGAGTTCTTGATGCGGCTGATATGGCTAAGTGAAATCGCAATACCTTTCTTTTTAAAATGGGTTTGTATCAGTGGCGAATCCAGGGGAGGGGCTATCGGGCTGCAGCCCCCCCCCCAGAACTAAACCAAAATTCTTGATTTTATTTAAAATCCCTATAACTGTTTTTTTTCTTAATTTTCATTTAAAAAAGTAATAAAATCGTGACAACATTGCTTTCTGGCTTGACAGGCTCGAAACTTTTCCTACTTTTCTAGTCAATCCACTTGTACCTGTCACGTTGATGCGGTCGAAAACATTTTTTGGCTATAGTTATTTTATTGTATTTTTTATTAAATTATCGAAAATATTGTAGTATTATTCTTATTGTCAGGTGATGAATGTCTGTAAAGTTAAAGAGTTTTGGTTTACATAAGCCATGAGGTTTGACATTCGTCACTACGATGCAAAATTTTTATGACCTCAGCTCCCCCCAGAACAGGATCCTGGATTCGCCACTGGTTTGTATAATCCCGTGGCTCCATCGAGCTTCTAAAAGTGCTTGTACTTGACAAGTCAGCATTTGGTCAAATTTCTTCAAAGGCATTATTGCGATTTTATCGAACAGTATTGCAATCGAAAGTCTAATAGCGGAGCTTTCGATCTGTATGCTCATATGTAAAAAGGTTTTATAACTTTACTGGTAGATAACCTCAAAAGTGATCCCTATAGTTTTTTGTTACTATGAGTGGAGTTCATGAGACATGGCAAAGATTATTCCTGTTGTTTCGAAACAAAAGAGACAATTTTACTTAGATTATTTTTATCTCCAAACGAAATGAAAAGAAAAAAATTGCTTTTCCTCTTAATTTTATTCAAGTATTAACATTTGTGCAGTCTTCCTCGTACGAAAAATCTTCATGTCTCCTAGTACTATTATCTAACTGATACTAACATTCTTATCGATCCTTTCTGCTCAGATGATCGATCTCTATCTATTTGTTTTCCCAATAATCTTTATTTTGACGTAGAGGAAGTGTTTCTTCTATCTATGCTTATAAAAGGCAATATTTGTGTGTGTGTGTGTGTGTGTGTGTGTGTGTGCGTGCGTGCGATATTCAGACGAATCTATCGCATTTACAGCCATGAAATTTGTCACACAGGTTGTCATAATGGTGACTCAATGCACCTCGAAGCCGGAATTTTTAAATTTATTCTAGAAATTTTTTTATTTAATATCTTGCGTTGTTTTGGGTAATTTTTCTCACTTATTTCTTAATAGCATGGCTTCGAATAATTGTACGAAAAAACCAGTTACACCATCGGAAATAACAAACGATTTACGTCCGAATGAAGTTTGTTTCGCACGTCTAACGTAATTTAGTGAATTTTGAGAATTTTTTGAAAAATAGTCACTTTTATGGTAATTTTTAATAAGGATTTCTTCCTTTCTTTCTCGCATCTGACGTTCTAAAATCTCTATAATTTTCATTTTTTTAGGCTTATAACTGGAACGTTTCTGTCGGATTTAAAACGGTTAAAATATCTTTTTTCGTTTTTTTTTTTAATTAATTTTTCCCTGGTCAGTTCAAACATTTTTTTTGCTAACGAGATTTAACAGCGAGAGTTGCTCCGGACGATTCCAGAATGCGTTGTGGCAATTTCATTGGCCGGTGCGTGACCTTCCTCGCGGCAGGTGACCATCATATGCTTTCATTACAATCCAATTCCTCGGCAAGTGGCGTCATTACATTCGCGTAATCGTCATCTCAATAATATATACATTTCTGTTTTGATAAATGTCATTATCGCAAAGAAAAATAAGCGGGAAAATCACTAATGTGTATCTTTCGTTTTGATTTTGTGTTCAAAACTTGTTTGTGTCATTGTGGGCAGTTGCCCCCCCAGCGATTTTGTTGAAGTCCTCATTCCACGGACAACGCCGTGCGCGTACTGCTATTTTAATATACAAGTTGGAAATGTTTTGTAAATCTTCAAGTGTTACTTTACGTTATATGTAGCGTTCATTTTATTCTACAACAACTGTCCCAAAACACCTGTCAGTGTTCCTCGAATTTTAACCAACTGGCGTGTAGTTCAACAAATTTGCTATCGATAGAGTAGGCTATGAAGTAAAGGAAGAGATAAGAAGGTACGTAAATCTAACTAAACATATTTATTTTGAGAGTGAGTTTACAATTCTCTGTTGCTATCAGAACATTTCTGCTCCTTCTCGTAATATCGGGCTGCTTTTTTACTTTCTCGTATACGAAGCATACAAAGAGAAAGTATTCTGATCGTCAAAAAATTCGAACTCGAGATTTTGACGAATCTCCACGTTTTATACCTCCCCGAATCCGAAAAACACAATTTTGTAATTATGCCTGTCTGTCTGTGAACACGATAACTCGAAAACTATTAGAGCTACGGGGATGAGATTTGGTATGCGGTCTTTGAACATAATTTGTAGGTTTCTATCAAATTTTGGACAAAATCCGTCCGCTGCAAGTCTGTCTGTCTGTCTGTTCGCGGTCATGCGAACACTATAATTCAAAAACTTGAATAGCTAGATGGATAAAATTTGGTACACAGTTTTATCGTCATGAATGTAGGTCCGTATAAAGTTTTGGGCCAAATCCGTCAAAAAGGGGCGTTCAAATTGCATATTCAATTTCTTTTAATCCGATTATCATGCGCATGCGTATTGGTAGCAATCTGTTATGGTTGTAAATTTTATTTACGACAATAAATAATGTTTTCAAACATCAATTGTTAATAATTTTTTTATTGTTGTAAATCAAACCGATCTCATTATTTCAGCAAATCTTTCATTCACACGGTTTTGCAATTGTTACGGTTGTGGTAGTATAAATTGTTTTCTTGGGAATTCAATTCCAAAGCAGAATTTTCGCTTTAGTATTCATTGCATAGCCTATTTTATCTGCTTCAAAGTAATATTTTTTTGAAACGTGGCAACAGATATTTGATTACAGTTTTGTTTGTTTTTTTGTTCTACTTTCTCGTATACGAAGCATACAAAGAGAAAGTATTCTAATCGTCAAAAAATTCGAACTCCAGATTTTGACGAATCTCCACGTTTTAGACCTACCGGATCCGAAAAACACAATTTTGGAATTATGTCTGTCTGTCTGTCTATGAACGCGATAACTCAAAAACTATTAGAGTTACGGGGATGAAATTTCATATGTGGTCTTTAAACATAATTTGTAGGTTTCTATCAAATTTTGGACAAAATCCGTCTAAAGGAAGTCGGTCTGTCTGTCCCGTTCATGTGAAACCATAACTCAAAACCTTGAATAGCTAGATGGATAAAATTTGGTACACAGTTTTATCATCATGAATGTAGGTCCGTATCAAATTTTGGAGAAAATCCGTAGAAGGGTTGATTGTCTGTCTGTCTGTATAATCGCATATTTTTAAACGCAATAATTTCTTAACAAAATTACTTAGATGAATGAAATTTGGTATATGGCCTTCTTACTTTAATTGCAGATTTCTGTCCAATTTTTGTGTCAATCGGTTAAAAAAAGGGCGTTCAAATTGCATAATTAATTTTTCTAATCTGGTTCTCCATGCGCATGCGCACTGGTAGCAATATCTGTGCACGCGGAAGGATTACGTCACTTTGTCCTTGAGCCGGCGGGAGTGGAACCTAGCAGTGTGTGACAGATGCGTTTTAATCGGTACGCATCTCTTTGAATTTGATTCTTTACCTAAATATTTTACAATCACTATAATCTACAATGAAAAACCTTCTGACAGTCATTGGATTCTGGGTTATAGTAGGTTCGGATTTTTTTTTATTCACGCGGGGGTAGGGGAAGCAGCACCTTTTTGGGGATGTATACGAGAAAGTTTAGGGGAGACCACTCCCGCTGGTTTAAGAAACAGATGCTTCTTTTCCTGCTATTTGGTCTGGCGAATCTTCCTCAGCTTTCCCACCTGGGGGCACCACCTGTTCGTGGGTGATAAGCCGCCGGATAAGTAAGCTGGTTGTCGCACCTGGATGTGGGTACAATAATAACGGTGTGGCTTTTAGGGCCCATCAACCTATGATGGGTCGTACCCACGGAAAAGGGAGGGGGTCGCATGTGCCGCTCGTAATGGGGGCTAGAATTCGGGCCCACAGTGCCCGATTCTTGTCGTGGCGGACGGTTATTCATATTCTCCGTATGGCTGTGATGGGGAGGGATGATTCTTGTATGATCTTCCTCAGTCTTCCTACGGGCACTTTTGTGAATAAGATTGCTCTTCAAACCGGAGCTCGGCATCCGTTGCAAATTGCCGAAATCGTAATTCTTTCTTGAACGTCGGGAAAAGCCGGTAATTTCAAGAGAAGAGATGCTGTAGGGCAGTTTATACATGGTGTCCATACTCATCGTGGTCCAATGCCTAATTTCTAAACCGTTAGAGATAAACGTATAGTTCCAATTGGAAAAATGCTTTAAATCAGTGGTTTCCAACCCATGGGCCGCGGCCCTCTTGTGGGCCTCGGATAGCGTATTAATGGGCCGATGCTAGTCGAGCGTCGAAGTCAGGGGAGCTTCAAGAGTCTTCACTTGTTTCTTGCTTTATATTTTTATTCCTTTTACACTAAGCTTCACTAATTACTAGCATATATACAGGGTGTCCACACTTATCGTGGTCCAATGCCTAATTTCTAAACCGTTAGAGATAGACATATAGTTCCAATTGGAAAAATGCTTTAAATAAAAGGAGGAATTATATTTTATGTTTTTTGAGTCGCTAAATATATTTATGAAAAAATTACGAATTCTATTCTAACTTCTATACGTTTCCTCTGTCCTATTAGTCATACTCAGTAAAATATTCTTGACATTCTAACATTTTAACCAAAAAAAGTCCCACTCTTCAGCGACTAAAACTGAGCGAGTTCTGGGGCTTCGAATTTCAAGATTTTTAACCAATCAGCGGCTTCGTCGAGCGAGTGTTGTGCATTGATTGGTGGACCGTCTTCGAGACGTCTATTGAAATGGTGTAAAGTGGTCTAAGTCAGCGATATTCAAAGCTCCATAACTCGGTCAGTTTTAGTCGCAGAAGAGCGGGACTTTTTTTCTTTAAAATATTAGAGTGTCAAAAATATTTTACTAAATATGACTGATAGGACCGGGGAACCGTATAAAAAGTTAGAATTCGTATTTTTTCAGAGATAGATTTAGTGACTCAAAAAACATATCATAATTCTTCCCTTCATTTAAAGCATATTTCCAATTGGAACTATATGTCTATCTCTAACGGTTTAGAAATTAGCTATTGGGCTACGATGAATGTGGACACCCTGTATAACTGAACTCAAAACTCGTTGCTTAGATTATTGAATGTAACACGTTGTTATGGTTACACAACGAGTGCTAGTCTACCATAAAAGCCTTCTATTAAGACAAATTGGTAGCAATTCATGAGTTCTGGAAAATTATCGCGTTGTGCACAAAGTCTCGACATTTTGAAAAATAAAAATAATTTAGAAATGTTAGATTATGGTTTGCAATTAAATGTAATCTTTTAATTTATGGAAAGATTTCAAAAATGTGACTACTTTACCATAAATGTGTTTAATTTATGTCAAAGTTATGTTTAAATGTGTTTACTTTATCATAATGATGTAAATCCTTCTTTTTTTTCAATTTATAAGAGGATAAATCTTTAAATCCAAATAGAAAAAGCATGACATTATCAAATTTATTTGTTTATCGTGACTTCTTGTTTTTGAAATGAATATAGCTCCCCTTTTGCAGACAGTAAGTCTTAAAGTAATAAGTCTGCATTATCTTCGTATGTTGGTATGGTGGAAAAATTCGATGAGTGTATGCCGATTATAAATAATCTTTGTTATCTGATTTAGATGCAATAAGTGCGAAGTCCGTTCCTGATAGCCTTCTTGTAATTTCAAAATGAGGCATTTTTATTTATGGTTTGTAGCGGTTACGATTCACTGCCTTCTCCTTTTTATGGTAGGTGGCGCTACTAGAGCCATCCGGGTTTTTCCCATGATGCCTCTCTCTCTTCTTCTTCTGTGTACTTGTCTTGTGTTGTTGTTCTCTGTCTGGCGTCTTGTACCTTTTAATGTACTGTGTCGTGGAACTTAGCCATCTAATAAAAATGGTTCCTGAAATTGTATTAATTCTTCAACAGCGGCATTCCATAAAAACACGAATCTCGTCCCTCTACAGGTCTAAATAATAGCTTTTCTGGAAAGTTTTTTCGTATTTATTTAATAAGCAATACAGTTTGGTAATCTGAAGATTCTGAAAGCATGAATTCTATTCTTGATGTTTTGAAGTAACTATTTTTCGGAGGTAAAATTTATATTACCTGCCGATAAACATTATAAAACGTTCAAAACCTTACATCCAGAAAAAAACTAATGGTTACCGATCACGATTTTTCAATGTTTATTTAATAAATAAAAGGTTTTCATCGCCTAAATGTTCATTTAATCAAGTATCCTTATCGCTTTCGGGAAACACTTTAGCTTGTGTGTCGTTAAAATTGATGTTACTTTACTATAAATATAATCAGAATAAAAAGAGGAAGAAGCCAATTATATTAGATTAAAAAGAGTACGTCTACAAATAGAAAGAGGCAGCAGCGGTTTTATTTCGTAAAAAGAAAAAATAGTAGCTTAATTTAAGCAAACAGACTAAACCCTTCTTACTCTAATTAAATCATACGAACAACCCTCAAAATAGGTTATCCAAATCTCGAAAATATCGATAAGTCCTTCAGTAAGCAGGGTATCGAAAACAACTTAAAGTAAATATTAGCTAACTGCTAGCCAGCTCTCTTCTGATAATAGCAACTCGGCAATTTAATTCGAGGGAAAATTCGGGCGCATCTTCAGGTGAAATAAAAAGATGCCGCCTGCCAAGAAAACATCCCTTTACCTCCCAGATAACTCTGACAATTGAAAGAGATCTTATCAAAAGAAAGAACGCCGTATTCTATCAAAGATTTAACGACACAATTCTCTTCAACTTTATTTTTATCTGTCGTTCGAAAGCATCAGACGATTCTACTTAACTTTTATTTAATTTTTACTGACTTCTTTTTTCTGAGCCCCAAACGATTTTCTGAAATATACGGTTCGAAGATTGCGCGCCTTTGCCAGTGTAACTCTTTTGGATTTTCAAAATAATCTCTAGAATAAATGGTGCACGTGAGAGTGGAAAAAAGAACTAGTAATGAAGTTCACGTGATATTTTTAGAATTCCAAAATAACTCAAGAACCAAGTAAGAGGAGACACACTTCGGAATTTAATTTATGAAGATGCTTTATATGCAGTTGTGATGACAGGAACCGCTTTTCGGTCAAGTGGAACTTCTGCACTTGGCTGAGTTGGCTCAACTTTTCTTAAAACCGTTGAAGTCGCTATGTGAAACGGCGGATGACGCAAACAGTTAGATGCTTTAAAAAATAGCTGAGGGTGGTAATCATAACAGCGCAAAATAAAGTTCAGTCGTGTAATTCCATAGTTACATTTTATCTGTTTTAACGCATTTCAACATCCATTTCGTGAGAGCACAAACTCTTCATAGTGTCAGCAAATCTCAATAACAGCCTTCTCAAATCTGAAAAAAAATGCCATTTATTTCACTTTCGATGGCAATAGACGTAGTTTTCTTCCCATGCAAAGTTCATAACTTTTAGGAGGTCTCTGGAAGAATGCCCGTATCAGATATCCTAAATTAATATCTTGTAATTTTGATTGCTTGTTTTGATCAAAATATTTCATGGGAATAATTAAAACCAGCGGGAGTGGTCTCCCCTACATTTTCTCGTATATTTACCAAAAAAGTGTCATTCCCCCTCAACCCCCGGCTCGAATAAAAATTGCGTACCTGCTGTAACCCAGGATTATCCAAAGGTTTCTTTTGGCGCGCGCGTTTAGTCGAAAGGAGGGCGTAGCGCGATTTCGAAGGTCACGAATAGCGCCAATACACAATTTGGCCTTATTAGATAAAGAAAATCTAATATGCAATTTGAACGCCTTTTTCTAACCAATTGAAATGAAAATTGGACACACATATACCATTAGGGTTAGACGATCGCATACCAAATTTCATTTATATAAGTAGGTGTAGTAGGAATTATGACGTTCAGAAGTTGCGATTATACAGACCAACAGACAGTCAAACCTTTGACGGATTTGGCCCAAAATTTTATGCGGACCTACATTCCTGATGATAAAACTGTGTACCAAATTTTATCCATCTAGCTAATCAAGTTTTTGAGTTATTGCGTTCACACAACCACGGACAGACAGACTTACCGTAGACGGATTTGGTCCAAAATTTGACAGACACCTACAAATTATGTGTCAAGATCACATATCAAATTTCATCCCTCTATCTCTAATAGTTTTCGAGTTATCGTGTTCACAGACACACAAACAGACATGATTCCAAAATTGTGTTTTTCGGACTCAGGGAGGTCTAAAACGTAGAGATTCGTCAAAATCTCGAGATCGAATTTTTTGACGATTGCAATACTTTCTCTTTGTATACTTCGTATACGAGAGAAATAAGTAAAAATAGCAATATATAAGTAAAAATAGCAAAACCACTCAGAGCCATTCATTAAATGATGAACAGCCACCCCGAAATAAACTCTTGCAGCACGAAAGGCCATAATGGCGGCGGAAGCCTGCCCTCAGCCATAAAAGTGATTCCTCTGCCAGACACCATAAAAAACGATATTTTTGTTCGATGGCTGAAGCAGACTTCCTCGAATTTTCCTCTTCCGCGGTAATGGAGCATGCAGGGCAAACAGGCACCCACATAGAAAAGAAACCGCGCCGAAGGACGCCGAGCGCACGTCCCAAGGATGAACGATTTCCTGCTTACCAGAATTATCTTTCGATTTAATTAGGTTAAAAGATAAAACGGAGTTGGTCGGTTAAATTGAGAGAGGAATAATCAGAGAGAGAGAAATGCGGGTGGATGGTGAAATAAAAATATGGAGGCTTTCTTTTGATGTGACCGAATCGGACTTTAAACTACGTCGGCATTCAAGCAAAAGTCACTAAGCCCAAAACTACAGTGTTGAGCTATAGTCAATTTAAACTTTATTAATTTTGGCTTGTTATGAAAAATTAGAAAAATTATTTTACAGATTTCTAACTCCTACGGTTGGTTTACTGTTGTTTAGATAACTAGCTGATATCACGAAATAATTAAATGGAAATTCTAATTCATTGCAGTTGCCGGCCAAATGGTTTCTGATGGAATGGTGGCTTTTGCTTGAACTCCGTCGATTTACAACTCCACTTAAAGTTAAGTTCAACTTTTATATTGAGCTTCTTTTGACTTTCTCGTATACGAAGTATACAAAGAGAAAGTATTGTAATCGTCAAAAAATTCGAACTCGAGATTTAGACGAATCTCCACGTTTTAGACCTCCCTGAGTCCGAAAAACACAATATTGGAATTATGTCTGTGTGTGAACACGATAACTCGAAAACTATTAGAGTTAGAGGGATGAAATTGGGTATGTGGTCTTTAAACATAATTTGTAGGTTTCTATAAAATTTTAGACAAAATCCGTCTACGGGAAGTCTGTCTGTCCGCATTCATTTGAATTCTATAACTCAAAAACTTGAATAGCTAGATGTATAAAATTTGGTACACATTTTTTTCATCAGAAATGTAGGTCCGTATAAAGTTTTGGGCCAAATCCGTCGTCAAAGGATTGACCGTCTGTCGGCTGTATAATCGCATACTTTTGAACGCCATAACTTCTTTAAAAAATTACCTTGGTAGATGAAATTTGGTATGTGACCTCCTTACCTTAATGGTAGATTTGTGTCCCATTTTTGTGTCAATAGGTTTAAAAAAGGCGATCAAATTGCAAATTTCGTTTTCTTTATCTTACACCCAGCCCTATTGGTAATCACGCCGGCTACTAATTCCATTTCCGCGTTGGACGACCTTCGGAAATCGTGGTATGCCGTTTCGCGTATTTTTTTCTCCATTGCATTAGGGGTCCTTGTTCGTTTTACTACCCTTTAGCTTATTTTTTCTCTACATGTGTTAGGAGTATACGAGAAAGTTTAGGGGAGACCACTCCCGCTGGTTACTTTCTCGTATACGAAGTTTAAGGGGAGGGCGCACCTTCTGCCTATCTATCTGCGTGTCTTTTACAACAAAATTGTCGAGTTGTACCAAATTTTGCACGAAATCAGAGATATCTTCTCTGTCTATCCATCCGTGTGTAAATAAATACAATAACTCAAAAACTCAACGAGCTAGATAGGTGAAATTCGGAATATAATTTTATCACCGAAATTATAGATATACAGTCCGACCTCGAAAATAATGACTTCCAAAATCCGGAAAACTCAGAAAATCGGACGATTTTTTTCAACTCATGACGAGAATAAACTTAGCTAAATAAATTTTAAACTAGAACGCTTGAGGCAAGATGCGGAAATTCCAGTCATTCTATTCATTTTAAACTACTATTTTTTTTGTCTTTGTATAATTTTTTAATGTCTTTTTATGTTTTTATTGTTTAAAACGTGTTTTTATATGGAGTTGTTGGAATTGACGTCAACGTGTAGATCAGTATAAGTCTCGATTGGTTGCGCATGCGCAAACGTCAGAGGCGTTACCAAGTAGTTGCTTTGCGACTCCCTGGTCTGCTCTGAAGACGTCTGCACATGCGCGCTTAATTGTGACGTAACTTACCTACACGGTGACATCAGAACTTTGACATCTCTATTGGTTTAAGTAAGATATCTAAAATCCGGAAATTTCCGAAATAAGGACCTTCCAAGCCCCCGAGCAGTCCGGATTTTCGAGGTTGTACTGTATATCAAATTTCGACTGTCTGTCGATCTGTCTGCTTGTGTGTATGTGAACGCGGTAACTCAAAAATGCAACAAGTCAGATCGATGAAATTTGGTGAATGTGGTCTGGTTCTCAAAATGGTAGATCTGCATCAAATTTTGAACCCAACTGGTTCATTCATTCAATGCCCAGGAGAGCAGACTCAAGTTTTAGAGTGTAAGTGTGTAGAATGACCCTCCAGGAGGGGAACATACCAGCGGACAGACAGACATGGTGGAAATGAGGCCAAAATTTACATCAAATATTGAAGGAAAATTCAAATTTTAAAAATTTTAACGTTGCCAATAAAAAGAACGAAAGATAAATTAATAAAAATATGATGCCCACGGAAAATTAAAAAATAATTGAAAATAAAATAAAAACACAAAAAGTAAATGGCAGAAGTTACAGAGAACAAATATAACCAGCGGGAGTGGTCACCCCTAAACTTTCTCGTATACTTCCCCAAAAAGGTGCCGTTTCCCTTTCACCCACGTGGCTAAAAAAATTCGAACCTACTGTTTCCCAGAATCCAATGACTATCAGAAGGTGTTTCATTATAGTGATTGAAAAATATCTAGGTAAAGAATCAAATTCAAAGAGATGAGTACCGATTCCACTCTTGCCTGATCAAGGACAAATTGACGTAATTCGCTCCACAGCTTTCGCGTGCACAGAGATTGCTTCCATTACGCATGTGCTTGGAGATAAGGATTCGTTTCAAAAGTAAAAAAATTGAATATGCAATTTGAACACCTGTTTTTTAACCGATTGAGATGAAAATTGGGCACAGATCTATAATTAATGTTAGCAACCGTCATATCAAGTTTTATTTATCTAAGCCAAAGGGCTTATGAGATATAATGTTTAGAAGTATGCGAATATACAGACCGATAGCAGTCAACCCTTTGACGGATTTGGCCCAAACTTTTATACGGACCTACATTTATGACGATAAAACTGTGTACACAATTTTATCCATCTAGCTATTCAAGTTTTTGAGTTACAGTGTTCACAGGACCGAGGACAGACAGACAGACTTTCCGTCGACGGAGTTTGTCCAAAATTTGATAGAAAACTACAAATTATGTGTAAAGATCACATACCAAATTTCATTCCTGTATCTCTAATAGTTTTCGAGTTATCGTGTTCACAGACATACATAATTCCAAAATTGTGTTTTTCGGACTCTGGGAGGTCTAAAACGTGGAGATTCGTCAAAATCTCGAGTTCGAATTTTTTGACGATTACAATATTTTCTCCTTGTATACTTTGTATACGAAAAAGTAAAAAAGGGATTTCACACAAATTTAAACAATAGAAAATGGCACAACATAATTGAAACTGAGACACAGAAGTAATCTATCACACACACACACACACACAATAAGAAACGATACATAAGAAGACAAAAACAAACTGCAACACCAAATAAAGGGTAAAAGATAAACACATGTTGTTAGGAATTCAGTGCCAAAGGTTGTAAGTGGCGCTGTGTGTATTCTATTACCTGTATATAATCTTACTCATTTGTACAGTAGTCACTGTAAATATACCTCACGTAATAAACAGCTTCTAAACTACTCCCATGTCTGTCTTAACTCTTATCTTAAACTCTGTCCATTTCTACCCTGAGTAATATGAGACCCAGGTCATCTGCACGATAGTCGCCTCCACATGTATATTATGGAGAGGGTAATTTAATTTAATATTAATATTTATACATACAGTATACTCTCCATTATCCGTGCGCGGATTATCCGGTTTGCGGATTATCCGTGCTCATTCCGGACTCAGAAAAAAAATTTAAAGAGAAACATTTTCACGCTTATCGTGTATGCAAAATCGATGTTGATGTTCCATCCAGAGATTCATTCCGTGAAACTAGTGAGCCGTGACGGCGGAGGCTAAAGAATAGATTTTTCTTCTTCCTCCACGTGCAATCTCTACCGGTTCAACCCCTAATTTTCCGAGAAATGAATCATCCACTTCCTGCTAGCTCATTCTCGTACAAACACGCTTCTCTCTGACACGTCATTCTTTAACTTCTTAGTCTTCTTTCACTTTCGCACGTGTTCCTTTAGTTTTTGCGTCTTGTTTATCGTCAGTGAGTAGCATGACAATTTTTACTGGTGAAAATGAGTGGTGTGAAACGAAAACGAAACGTTTTAAATGTTAAACAAAAATTAGAAATCCTTCAAAAACTTGATAATGAAGTTGTACTAAATGAGGGGAATACAATTTCTCATTCTGCTGCTCTACAATCTGTGGAAACTTTGTTAGATTATATGGGATAAAGAGGATTTGATTACGGTGACATTACTGCGGTTCATAAAATATGTGTCGATATACGACAAGAGATGAACAAACAGCAGAAGGAAAGACGCATTACAGATTTTTTAAGCTGTAAATGTTAAAAGGAAAATTCCTAGTGTGATCTTATACAGAATGCAAATGTAAGTAATTTTTATATTTTTGTACTGATGTTGATTTTTTCTTTAATAAAAAGGATTTTTCGGATTATCCGTGTTTTTCTACTGTCCGTGCGATCCCTTCCGGTAATTAACCCGGATAATCGGGAGTGCACTGTATATTAAATTAAATATAAAATAATATAAAATAAATTTATAATATAAAAATACTATAATTTTTTAAATATTTTTTAGCGAATATGCATCTAACGCAACTGGTTAGATACATATTCGCTTTTTTCATTATACTATTATACAAAATACAAAACGCATCATTTTGTTACAAAACTGTATTGTGGCTCCCTTGCTATTTTAATCTTAAGGTTGGTAAGAGAGATTTACAGAGGCTCTTATTGGATGTCGTAGGGAAGCCAAGTCAATGCCCCTGATTTTGGCGACAAAATGAAGGTTCTCGAATATGCGAGAATTATGACTCTATCTCTAATAGAAACAGAAGTATGGAGATTCTTCTGGAATATTCCATGTGACGTCTAGACCTTTCGAGAGGACTATAAATACCGGGGTGCTCAAACGAGGGAATATTCTCTTTGGAGTCTTGCTCGCATTGAGAGTTGGTCAGCTGTTAGACGCTGAACGCTACTGTTATTATTAGTGATTTGCTGTCACGAGTGCTGTTTTCTAGTGTTACACGTGCTTCGAATTTACTGGAACATCCTTGGAGTAAAGTGTCATTTTCCATTATCCAGCTTGTTGGATTGCTTTCACCTTACACACACCGGACGATTTTTGTAACAATGCTGTGCAAGTACAAGAGAAAATTGAGGGGAGACCAATTACACTGGTTTTCTTCTACTTTTCTACATTACTTTTGTTTAAAATACATTTATTAATAACTTAACTGATTTTCTCATCCATCACAACTGCATCGAGTTATCGTGATTTTAAACTTCTATACTAAAATTAAGCCATTCATAGACGTTATAATTCGGTACAAAAATTGCGTGTATTTCGCAAACATCTGAAGAAGTCTCTGGTCTGTTAGTTGATATGAAACGAAACAAATTCTCGAAACAGAAAGCATCATCTAATTAGGTATTGGAGAAAAAAACAAACTTTCAATAACAGGGTTTACTTGTCAGCAACGGATTCCGAGACTACCACTTTTGGACGATTTTACACCCGAAAGGGGTGTCAGGTAATGAGTCATATGAGTGCATTTCCGGAGTTCTTTGTTAGATCACGCTCAGTAAAATATTAACATCACCCTTCCATTCTTCACGTTCCCCTCTATTTTGATAAAAATAACTCCACTCTGCGCATGCGTAAAAGAGTGGAGGGTTTCCGAATCCGTTGCTAAACAATATCTTAGGAATTATTTTGTCGTCTTGTCTCGGACAACATAGAATTCGTATCGTAATTTCTCTATACAATCTGGTAGGAAACGCTATAATAGCAGCATATAAACAGCGATTAAATATAGTCTACGATTTTATACAGGAAAAGTAAAAATTCCATCCAGAATTGATAGGGTAAATATACCTGGGGATATCATTCAGCGATGCAGTCAGTCTCGGCCATTTTTAAACTGAATTCAAGATTTTGGGGATTGAACTCTTGATTTAGAATAAGATTGAGTGGATTGCTGCAAAAATGTAATGTCGCTTTCCTGCCTGACTAGTCTTATGTTTGTAAAGAAAGTTCTACAGGGGTAAATATGGGATGGGCGGGCCTGGACCCCTGACCTTGGCGACCATTTTGGCGACAAATCGATGATTCCAGAAAATGCGACCCTTTTCTAGATATCTCTAATAGGAAAGAAAATACTCTCGAATGTACGAGAAAACTCCATGTGACGTCACGGCCTGTCGGGGAGAATATATAAGGGCCGCACTTGGATCAGAGAGGTGTGCAGATCCACTGGAACGACTTTGGAGTCTCGTCTACAATGCGAGCTAGGAAGCCGGTGAGCTGAGCGCTATTGAATGTGCCGTTATTGTCGTTATTAGTTATTTGCTGACTGTTTGTGTTGTTAGATAACAAAGTGCTGAACTGTTACTACCTGTGAATTGTTGTCTGTTTACGTTGCTAATCTGTGCAAGATCTATTGTTTCCTGTTACCTGTGCTACGTGTTTTCTTGCACATTTGTGAATAAACCTTCATTCTCCATTAGCCTGCGTGTTCGACTGTTTACACCAAACACCCAAAGAAAGATTTTTGCAACAATATAATGACAACCAAAGAAACTTGAATCGGAACACAATTCTCCAACAGGATTATAATCGCCCGTTGATACAGATTTCGAGAGATCGCGAGTTCGAGAAAGGATTGTAGTGAATTTTCGCCATGTATATGTGGGGTAGGTGCACCTTAAATTTGTCGTGAATCAAATTTTGTCACCTCGATATGATATAGAAGTTTGGGAGTGGAGTAACTTATGAAATTAATCATTACTTAGCAATCGCTATTAATTTAAAAATTTAGTACCACATAAAACTGCTAATGATTTTTCTTATACTGGGTCGAAAAATCGTGCTCTGTATTTAAGGAAAACTCAAAAATCCTATGGAGAGTTCAAACATGAGATATTTTTAGAAAAATCAGTCAGGTAGAATGATGTGAAGCAATTCAGACATGGGGAATATTTATAACACGCATCAACGGACGAAAATTCGGGCATTGCTTTATTCCTGGTACGATGAATCAGAAAACATTTGATGGATGTTTTTGAAGCAGAAAAACGATCAGCTTTTTTTTTCTGAAATGTTTATTCTCGTCCGTTGCTTGTGAAAAATAAATTACCTAGGCTCCACTACTTCTGAAACTTTCGATGTCATTTATAAAATGTTTGAAAGGAGAACACAAAAATACAAAGAAAGGAATTATGCAGCTCGTGGTACTTGAATTCTGAATGGTTCAAAATTTTTGTCCAAATATGGTTTATGCGAAAATTCTCTCCGCGGAAAAAGGATAAAAATAAAACTGAACCGTACAGTTTTGTAATTCAAAAATAACTCTGACCTTTTTAGATGTAAAATGCATCTGTATGCTCGAAAATGTAAACTCGAAAACTATTTAACAAATATGCATGGGACTTTACAATTCTATAGCAAATTGTCTAAGGAAGGTTTAGTAACTTTAAAAAATTATTTTAAAACAAAGTGCTAAAACTATGATCGTAAAGACTTAGAAAATATGTCCAATACTTTTTTAGTTAGGAAAACAATTAAAATATCTTTTGATTTAAACAGTATTTCATTGAAGTTTATTATACTGTTTTTACTTTTTCTGATTTCTCCGAATTTGACATTAATTAAATATAGGGTGAGTGAATGATAAGGTTTCATTCCTTAAGAACCAGAAATGGTAAATGCTGTATCAGACATAAGACTACGTTCAAAATATAAAGGATCTTATTTTATTACTGAAGAATGAATAAAGATAGAACCAATTTATTTGGTGTTTCCTTAGATGTAACTACTAGCTTGTGCAACTACGCATTTGTGCCATCGTTCATATAAAGATGTCAGCAAGTCGCCTTTTTCAGCATCCTCCAGTGTCCTCGTCGTTGTACTTCTTCGGAACTTGAGAATCGTTTCCCCTTAAGACTATTCTTCAACGAGGAAAAAGACACATAGAGAGAGACCAGTGTAATAAGCTGGCTGTGGAAGCACTGGAATATCTCAAGTTCCGAAGAAGTATTCGAAACTTGAGAATCGTTTCCCCTTAAGACTATTCTTCAACGAGGAAAAAATTTCTCCCAATAATCCTTGTATCTTGATCGCAGAGGAAGGCTGCTCTTCCATCCATGCTTTCATAAAAGGCAACATTTGTGCGTGCGTGTGCGTGCGTGCG
>BGPR01004713.1:60237-73143 GCA_013235015.1 Araneus ventricosus
ACATAGAGAGCATCAGTGTAATAAGCTGTCTGTGTGGAAGATTGAATATTTTCAAGTTCCGAATACTCTTCGAACTTGAGAAACCGTTTCCCAAGCCTATTCTTCAACGAGGAAAAGACACATAGAGAGAGACCAGTGTGTGTGTGTGTGTGTGTGTGTGTGTGTGCGTGCGTGCGTGCGATATTCAGACGAATCTATCGCACTTACAGCCATGAAATTTGGCACACAGGTAGTCATAATGGTGACTCAATGCACCTCGCAGCCGGAATTTTTAAATTTAGTCTAGAAATTGTTTTACTTATAATATTTTGTGTTGTTCTGGGTGATTTTTCGCACTCATTTCTCAATAGCATGGCTTCGAATAATTGTACGAAAAAACCAGTTACACCATCGGAAAGAACAAACGATTTCCGTTCTAATGAAGTTTGTTTCGTACGTCTAACGTAATTTATTGAATTTTGAGAATTTTTTGAAAAATAGTCACTTTTATGGTAATTTTTAATAAGGATTTCTTCAAATTCTCGTTCTGACGTTCTAAAATCTCTATAATTTTCATTTTTTAGGCTTATAACTGGAACGTTTCTATCGGATTTAAAACGGTTAAAATATCTTTTTTCGTTTTTTTTTTTAAATTAATTTTTCCCTGATCAGTTCAAACATTTTTTTGCTAACGAGATTTAACAGCGAGAGTTGCTCCGGACGATTCCAGAATGCATTGTGGCAATTTCATTGGCCGGTGCGTGACCTTCCTCGCGGCAGGTGACATCATATGCTTTCATTACAATCCAATTCCTCGGCAAGTGGCGTCATTACATTCGTGTAATCGCCATCTCAATAATATATACATTTCTGTTTTGATAAATGTCATTATCGGAAAGAAAAATAAGTGGGAAAATCACTAATGTGTATCTTTTGTTTTGATTTTGTGTTCAAAACTTTTTCGTGTCATTGTGGGCATCCCATCCCCTCCCCCTATTTTGTTGAAGTCCTGATTCCACGGACAACGCCGTGCGCGTACTGCTAGTTTAATATAGAAGTTGGAAATGTTTTGTAAATCTTCAAGTGATACTTTACGTTACTATGTAGCGTTCATTTTATCCTACAACAACTGTCCCAAAACACCTATCAGTGTTCCTCGAATTTTAACCAATTGGCGTGCAGTTCAACAAATTTGCTATCGATAGAGTAGGCTATGAAGTAAAGGAATATAGGAAAAGAAAGGACGTAAATCTAACTAAACATATTTATTTTGAGAGTGAGTTTACAATTCTCTGTTGCTATCAGAACATTTCTGCTCCTTCTCGAAATTTCGGGCTGCTTTTTTACTTTCTCGTATACGAAGCATACAAAGAGAAAGTATTCTAATCGTCAAAAAATTCTAACTCCAGATTTTGACGAATCTCCACGTTTTACACCTCCCCGAATCCGAAAAACACAATTTTGGAATTATGTCTGTCTGTGAACACGATAACTCGAAAACTATTAGAGCTACGGGGATGAAATTTGGTATGTGGTCTTTAAACATAATTTGTAGGTTTCTGTCAAATTTTGGACAAAATCCGTCCACTGGAAGTCTGTCTGTCTGTCTGTTCGCGGTCATGCGAACACTATAACTCAAAAACTTGAATAGCTAGATGGATAAAATTTGGTACACAGTTTTATCGTCATGAATGTAGGTCCGTATAAAGTTTTGGGCCAAATCCGTCAAAAAGGAGCGTTCAAATTGCATATTCAATTTCTTTTAATCCGATTATCATGCGCATGCGTATTGGTAGCAATCTGTTATTGTTGTAAATTTTATTTACAACAATAAATAATGTTTTCAAACATCAATTGTTAATAATTTTTTTATTGTTGTAAATCAAACCGATCTCATTATTTCAGCAAATCTTTCATTCACACGGTTTTGCAATTGTTACGGTTGTGGTAGTATAAATTGTTTTCTTGGGAATTCAATTCCAAAGCAGAATTTTCGCTTTAGTATTCATTGCATAGCCTATTTTATCGCACCTGCTTCAAAGTAATATTTTTTTGAAACGTGGCAACTGATATTTGATTACAGGTTTGTTTGTTTTTTTGTTCTACTTTCTCGTATACGAAGCATACAAAGAGAAAGTATTCTAATCGTCAAAAAATTCGAACTCCAGATTTTGATGAATCTCCACGTTTTAGACCTCCCCGAATCCGAAAAACACAATTTTGGAATTATGTCTGTCTGTCTGTCTATGAACGCGATAACTCAAAAACTATTAGAGTTACGGGGATGAAATTTGATATGTGGTCTTTAAACATAATTTGTAGGTTTCTATCAAATTTTGGACAAAATCCGTCTAAGGGAAGTCGGTCTGTCTGTCCCGTTCATGTGAAACCATAACTCAAAACCTTGAATAGCTAGATGGATAAAATTTGGTACACAGTTTTATCATCATGAATGTAGGTCCGTATCAAATTTTGGAGAAAATCCGTAGAAGGGTTGATTGCCTGTCTGTCTGTATAATCGCATATTTTTAAACGCAATAATTTCTTAACAAAATTACTTAGATGAATGAAATTTGGTATATGGCCTTCTTACTTTAATTGCAGATTTCTGTCCAATTTTTGTGTCAATCGGTTAAGAAAAGGGCGTTCAAATTGCATAATTAATTTTTCTAATCTGGTTCTCCATGCGCATGCGCACTGGTAGCAATATCTGTGCACGCGGAAGGATTACGTCAGTTTGTCCTTGAGCCGGCGGGAGTGGAACCTAGCAGTGTGTGACAGATGCGTTTTAATCGGTACGCATCTCTTTGAATTTGATTCTTTACCTAAATATTTTACAATCACTATAATCTACAATGAAAAACCTTCTGACAGTCATTGGATCCTGGGTTACAGTAGGTTCGGATTTTTTTTTTTTTATCCACGCGGTGGGGAAGGGAAACAGCACCTTTTTTGGGGAAGTGTACGAGAAAGTTTAGGGGAGACCACTCCCATTGTTTTAAGAAACAGATGCATCTTTTCCTGCTATTTGGTTAGGCTAATCTTTCTCAGCTTTTCCACCTGGGGGCACCACCTGTTCGTGGGTGATAAGCCGCCGGATAAGTAAGCTGGTTGTCGCACCTGGATGTGGGTACAATAATAACGGTGTTGCTCTTAGGGCCCATCAACCTATGAAGGGAGGGGGTCGCCTGTGCCGCTCGTAATGGGGACTATAATGCGGGCCCACAGTGCCCGGTTTTTGTCGTGGCGGCCGGTTATTCATATTCTCCGTATGGCCAAGTGATGGGGAGGGATGATTCTTGTATGATCTTCCTCAGTTTTCCTTCGGGCACGTTTGTGAATAAGACTGCACTTCAAACCAGAGCTCGGCAACCGTTGGAAAGTGCGGACAACGTAATTCTTGCTTGAATGTCGGAAAGAGCCGGTAATTTCAAGAGAAGAGATGCTGTAGGGCAGTTTATATAGGGTGTCCACACTCATCGTGGTCCAATAGCTAATTTCTAAATCGTTAGAGATAGACATATAGTTCCAATTGGAAAAATGCTTTAAATGAAGGGAATAATTATATTTTAGGGGCCGTTCAAATATTACGTAAGCACCTAAGGGGGGGAGGGGGTTTGCGATTTGCTTATTTTTGCTGACAAGGGGGGAGGGGGAATGAGTGGTGCTTACGTAAGACATCAAAATCACTTGATTTCCGAAAAGCTCTTGTAACTTGCAAAAATAATTCAATTAAAAAAATTAAATTTGAAAAAAAATTAAATTTGAAAAAAAAATTAAATTTGGCAAAAGAAAATTAAACTTGAAATTTTTTTTCAATGATGTTCTGAGGTCAAGCATTTTAATCACACAAGAAAAACATAAACGATAGATAGGATAAACACAATAAATAATAGTATCTTTTCTTTATAATAGCTGGCGGTAATTGTGAAAATTTAACGAAGTTCATCAAGATTTCTTCCGAGAAGAAAGCGATGAAGTAGTAACAGAAGGGGGAAGCAATATAATAATAGATATGGAAAAACGGCTTAAGCAACCTTGGTCAGCATCTGAATAGATGATGGGCATGTGCAAAATTAAATTTAAACTATAGCTATGTTCTTTTAAAATTGTGATAAAGTAAGAAATTTTCTTAAACAAAATTGTAAGGAAATTAAACATACATTTTTTTTTTTCATTTTAAGCCGAGTTAAAGTTTTTTTATTTGAATTAAGTCCTAAAATTTTTAAAATTAGATTATTACTCTTATACGTTTTGCAAAAAAGGAGGGGGGGTTGCAGTTTGCTTACGTAATTATAAGAGGGGGGTTTGCGATTTGCTTATTTTTTCTGACAAGGGGGGAGGGGGGTCAAATATTACCAAAAACATGCTTACGTAATATTTGAACGGCCCCTTATGTTTTTTGAGTCACTAAATATATTTCTGAAAAAAATAGGAATTCCAACTTTTTATAAGGCCCACCGGTCCTATCATTCATATTTAGTAAAATATTCTTGACATTCCAACATTTTAAACAAAAAAAGCCCCACTCTTCTGTGACTAAAATTGAGCGAGTTCTGGGGCTTCGAATTTCAAGATTTTTAACCAATCAGCGGCCTCGTCGAGAAAGTGCTGTGCATTGATTGGTGGATCGTCTTCGAGACGTCTATTGAAATGGTGTAAAGTGATCTATGTCAGCGATATTCAAAGCTCCATAACTCGGTCAGTTTTAGTCGCAAAAAAGTGGGCTTTTTTTCTTTAAAATATTAGAGTGTCAAAAATATTTTACTAAATATCACTGATAGGACCGAGGAACTGTATAAAAATTAGAATTCGTAACTTTTTCAAAAATATATTTATTGACTCAGAAAAAAAAATATAATTCTTCCCTTCATTTAAAGCATTTTTATAATTCGAACTATATGCCTATCCTAACGGTTTAGAAATTAGCTATTGGACCACGATAAGTGTGGACACCCTGTATATTTGAACTCAAAATTCGTTGCTTAGATTATTGAATGTAACACGTTTGACACGTTGTTATGGTTACACAACGAGTGCTAGTCTACCATAAAAGCCTACTATAAAGACAAATTGGTAGCAATTCATGAGTTCTGGAAAATAAACGCGTTGTGCACAAAGTCTCGACATTTTGAAAAATAAAAATAATTTTAAAATGTTAGATTAAGGTTTGAAATTAAATGCAATCTTTTAATTTATGGAAAGATTTCAAAAATGTGACTACTTTATCATAAATGTGTTTAATTTATGTCAAAGTTATGTTTAAATGTGTTTACTTTATCATAATGATGTAAATTCTTTTTTTTTCCAATTTATAAGAGGATAAATCTTTAAATCCTAATAGAAAAAGCATGACATTATCAAATTTATTTGTTTATCATGATTTCTTGTTTTTGAAATGAATATAGCTCCCCTTTGTAGACAGTAAGTCTTAAAGTAATAAGTCTGCATTATCCTCGTATGTTGGTATGGTGGAAAAATTCGATGAGTGTATGCCGATTATAAATAATCTTTGTTATCTGATTTAGATGCAATAAGTGCGAAGTCCGTTCCTGATAGCCTTCTTGTAGTTTCAAAATGAGGCATTTTTATTTACGGTTTGTGGCGGTTACGATTCATTGCCTTCTCCTTTTTATGGTAGGTGGCGCTACTAGAGCCATCCGGGTTTTTCCCATGATGCCTCTCTCTCTTCTTCTGTGTACTTGTCTTGTGTTGTTCTCTGTCTGGCGTCTTGTACCTTTTAATCTACTGTGTCGTGGAACTTAGCCATCTAATAAAAATGGTTCCTGAAATTGTATTAATTCTTCAACAGCGGCATTCCATATAAACATGAATCTCGTCCCTCTACAGGTTTAAATAATAGCTTTTCTGGAAAGTTTTTTCGTATTTATTTAATAAGAAATATAGTTTGGTAACCTGAAGATTCTCAAAGCATGAATTCTATTCTTGATGTTTTGAAGTAACTCTTTTTCGGAGGTAAAATGTATGTTACCTGCCGATAAACATTATCAAACGTCCAAAACCTTAAATCCAGAAAAAAAACCAATGGTTTCTCATCACGATTTGTCAATGTTTATTTAATAAATAAAAGGTTTTCATCGCCTAAATGTTCATTTAACAAAGGCTTGTATTCTTATCGCTTTCGGGAAACACTTTAGCTTGTGTCGTTAAAATTGATGTTACTTTTCTATAAACATAATCAGAATAGAAAGAGGAAGAAGCCAATTATATTAGATTAAAAAGAGTACGTCTACGAATAGAAAGCGACAGCAGCGGTTTTATTTCGTAAAAAAGAAAAATAGTAGCTTAATTTAAGCAAACAGACTAAGCCCTTCTTACTCTAATTAAATCATACGAACAACCCTCAAAATAGGTTATCCAAATCTCGAAAATATCGATAAGTCCTTCAGAAAGCAGGGTATCGAAAACAACTTAAAGTAAATATTAGCTAACTACTAGCCAGCTCTCTTCTGATAATAGCAACTCGGCAATTTAATTCGAGGGAAAATTCGGGCCCATTTTCAGGCGAAATAAAAAGATGCCGCCTGCCAAGAAAACATCCCTTTACCTCCCAGATAACTCTGACAATTGAAAGAGATCTTATCAAAAGAAAGAGCGCCGTATTCTATCAAAGATTTAACGACACAATTCTCTTCAACTTTATTTTTATCTGTCGTTCAAAAGCATCAGACGATTCTACTTAAGTTTTATTTAATTTTTACTGACTTCTTTTTTCTGAGCCCCAAACGATTTTCTGAAATATACGGTTCGAAGATTGCGTGCCTTTGCCAGTGCAACTCTTTTGGATTTTCAAAATAATCTCTATTATAAATGGTGCACGTGAGAGTCGAAAAAGAACTAGTAATGAAGTTCATGTGATATTTTTAGAATTCCAAAATAACTCAAGAACCAAGTAAGAGGAGACACACTTCGGAATTTAATTTATGAAGATGCTTTATATACGGTTATGATGACAGGAACCGCTTTTCGGTCAAGTGGAACTTCTGCACTTGGCTGAGTTGGCTCAACTTTTCTTAAAACCGTTGAAGTCGCTATGTGAAACAGCGGATGACGCAAACAGTTAGATGCTTTAAAAAATAGCTGAGGGTGGTAATCATAACAGCGCAAAATAAAGTTCAGTCGTATAATTCCATAGTTACATTTTATCTGTTTTAACGCATTTCAACATCCATTTCGTGAGAGCACAAACTCTTCATAGTGTCAGCACATTTCAATAACAGTCTTCTCAAATCTGAAAAAAAAAAATGCTATTTACAGTATACTCTCTATTATCCGGTTTGCGGATTATCCGTGCTCATTCCAGACTCACAAAAAAATTTAAAGATAAACATTTTCACACTTATCATGCATGCAAAATCGATGTTGATGTTCGATCGAGAGATTCATTCCGTGAAACTAGTGAGCCGTGACGGCGGAGTCTAAAAAATAGTTTTTTTCCTTCCTCCACGTGCAATCTCTACCGGTTCAATCCCTAATTTTCCAAGAAATGAATCGTCCACTTCCTGCTAGCTCATTCTCGTACGAATACGCTTCTTCCTGACACGTCATTCTTTAACTTCTTCGTCTTCCTTTACTTTCGCACGCGTTCCTTTAGTTTTTGCGTCTTGTTTATCGTCAGTTAGTAGCGTGAGATTTTTTTTACTGGTAAAAATGAGTGGTGTGAAACGAAAACGAAACGTTTTAAACGTTAAACAAAAATTAGAAATCCTTCAAAAACTTGATAATGGAGAATCAGCTAGTACTGATGCAGAAGATGTACTAAATGAGGGAAATACAATTTCTCATTCTGCTGCTCTGCAATCTGTGGAAACTTTGTTAGATTATATAGGACAAAGAGGATTTGATTACGGTGACATTACTGCGGTTCGTAAAATATGTGTCGATATACGACAAGAGATGAACAAGCAGCAGAAGCAAAGACACATTACAGATTTTTTAAGCAGTAAATGTTAAAAGGAAAATTCCTAGTTTGATCTTATACAGCATGCAAATGTAAGTAATTTTTATATTTTTGTACTGATGTTGATTTTTTCATTAATAAAAAGGATTTTTCAGATTATCCGTGATTTTCTATTGTCCGTGCGACCCCTCCCGGTGATTAACCCGGATAATCGGGAGTGCACTGTATTTCACTTTCGATGGCAATAGTCGTAGTTTTCTTTCCATGCAAAGTTCATAACTTTTAGGAGGTCTCTGGAAGAATGTCCGTATCAGATATCCTAAATTAATATCTTATAAATTTGATTGCTTGTTTTAATCAAAATATTTCGTGGCAATAATTAAAACCAGCGGGAGTGGCCTCCCCTAAATTTTCTCGCATACTTACCAAAAAAGTGTCATTTCCACCCTCCCACTCCACCCCGCTCGAATAAAAACTGCGAACCTTCTTTAACCCAAAATCCCACGACTATCCAAAGGTTTCTTTTGGCGCGCGCGTTTAGTCGAAAGGAGGGCGCAGCGCGATTTCGAAGGTCACTAGTAGCGCCAATACGCAATTTGGCCTTGTTAGATAAAGAAAATCTAATATGCAATTTGAAAGCCTTTTTTCTAATCGATTGAAATGAAAATTGGGCACACTAGGGTTAGACGATCGCATACCAAATTTCCTTTATCTAAATAGTTGTAGTAGGAATTATGACGTTCAAAAGTTGCGATTATACAGACCGACAGACAGTCAACCCTTCGACGGATTTGGCTCAAACTTTTATACGGACCTACATTCCTGATGATAAAACTGTGTACCAAATTTTATCCATCTAGCTAATCAAGTTTTTGAGTTATTGCGTTCACATGACCGCGGACAGACAGACAGACTTACCGTAGACGTATTTTGTACAAAATTTGAAAGAAACCTACAAATGATGTGTCAAAATCACATACCAAATTTTATCCCTCTAGCTCTAATAGCTTTCGAGTTATCGTGTTCACAGACAGACACAGAGACAGACATAATTCCAAAATTGTGTTTTTCGGACTCGGGGAGGTCTAAAACATGGAGATTCGTCAAAATCTCGAGTTTGAATTTTCTGACGATTGCAATACTTTCTCTTTGAGTACTTCATATGCGAGAAAGTAACCAGCGGGAGTGTTCTCCCCTAAACTTTCTCGTATACTTCCCCAGAAACGTGCTGTTTCCCCTCCCCCCTCGTGGATAAAAAAAATTCGAACCTACTGTTACCCAGAATCCTATGAATATCAGAAGGTTTTTCCTTATAGTGATTGAAAAATATCTAGGTAAAGAATCAAATTCAAAGAGATGCGTACCGATTTTCCGCTCTTGCCGTCTCAAGGACAAACTGACATAATGCGCTCCATAGCCTTCGCGTGCACAGAAGATTGCTTCCAGTACGCATGCGCGTGGAGATAGACGGATTCTTTTCAAAAGTAAATTATACAGGCCGACAGACAGTCAACCCTTTGACGGATTTGGCCCAACATTTTATACGGACCTACATTCATGACGATAAAACCGTGTACCAAATTTTATCCATATAGCTATTCAAGTTTTTGAGTTATAGTGTTCACATGACCGCGGACATACGGATAGACAGACTTCCTGTAGACGGATGTTGTCCAAAATTTGACAGAAACCTACAAATGATGTGTCAAGATCACATACCAAATTTCATCTCTCTAGCTCTAATAGTTTTCGAGTTATCGTGTTCACAGACACACAGACAGACGTAATTCCAAAATTGTGTTTTCCGGGCTCAGGGAGGTCTAAAACGTGGAGATTCGTCAAAATCTCGAGTTCGAATTTTTTAACGATTACAATACTTTCTCTTTGAAATTTACGAGAGAAATAAGTAAAAATAGCAATATATAAGTAAAAATAGCAAAACCACTCGGCGTCATTCATTAAATGATGAATAGCCGCCCCGAAATAAACTCTCGCGGCACGAGAGGCCATAATGGCGGCGGAAGCCTGCCCTCACCCATAAAAATGATTCCTCTGCCAGACACCATAAAAAACGATATTTTTGTTCGATGGCTGAAGCAGACTTCCTCGAATTTTCCTCTTCCGCGGTAATGGAGCATGCAGGGCAAACAGGCACCCACATAGAAAAGAAACCGCGCCGAAGGACGCCGAGTGCACGTCCCAAGGATGAACGATTTCCTGCTTACCAGGATTATCTTTCGATTTAATTAGGTTAAAAGATAAAACGAAGTTGGTCGGTTAAATTGAGAGAGGAATAATCAGAGAGAGAGAAATGCGGGTGGATGGTGAAATAAAAATATGGAGGCTTTCTTTTGATGTGACCGAATCAGACCTTAAAATACGTCGGCATTCAAGCAAAAGTCACTAAGTCCAAAACTATAGTGTTGAGATATAGTCAATTTAAACTTTATTAATTTTGGCTTGTGACAGTGGCGAATCCAGATTTTTTTTTTTGGGGGGGGAGGGCTGAGGTCATAAAAATTTTGCATCGTCGTGACGAATGTCAAACATCATGACTTATGTAAACCAAAACACTTTAACTTTACAGACTTTACTCACCTGACAATAAGAATCATAAAGAACAGTGCAATACTTTCGATAATTTAGTACAAAATACAACGAAAGAACTAGCCAAAAAATGTCTTCGACCGCGTCAACGCTACAAGTACAAGTGGAATGACTAGAAAAGTAGGAAATTTTTCGAACCTGCCAAGCCAGAAAGCAATGTTGTCACGTTTTTATTATTTTTTTAAAAAAGGAAATTAAAAACAAAGAGTTGTAGTGATTTTAAATAAAATCAAGAATTCTGGTTTAGCTTTAGGGGGAGGCTGCAAGCCCGATAGACCCCCCCCCCCCCTGGATTCACCACTGGGTTGTGATGAAAAGTAAGAAAAATTATTTTACAGATTTCTAACTCCTACGGTCGGTTTACTGATGTTTAGACAACTAGCTTATATCACGAAATAATTAAATGGAAATTCTAATTCATTGTAGTAGTCGGCAAATGGTTTCCTATGGAATGTTGACTTTTGCTTGAACTCCGTCGATTTACATTTCCATTTAAAGTTAAGTTCAACTTTTATGTTGAGCCTCTTTTTACTTTTTCGTATGCGAAGTATACAAAGAGAAAGTATTGTAATCGTCAAAAAATTCGAACGCGAGATTTTGGCGAATCTCCACATTTTAGACCTCCCCGAGTCCGAAAAAAAAACAGTTTTGGAATTATGTCTGTCTGTGAACACGATAACTCGAAAACTATTAGAGATACAGGGATGAAATTTGGTGTGTGATCTTTACACATAATTTGTAGGTTTCTATAAAATTATGAACAAAATCCGTCCACGGAAAGTTTGTCTGTCCATATGAACACTATAACTCAAAAACTTGAATAGCTAGATGTATAAAATTTGGTACACAGTTTTTTCATCAGAAATGTAGGTCCGTATAAAGTTTTGAGCCAAATCCGTCAAAGGGTTGACCGTCTGTCGGCTGTATAATCGCATACTTTTGAACGCAATAACCCCTTTTTAAAAAATTACTTTGGTAAATGAAATTTGGTATGTGACCTTCTTACCTTAATAGTAGATTTGTGCCCAATTTTTGTGTCAATCGGTTAAAAAAACGGCTTTCAAATTGCAAATTTCATTTCTTTATCTTACACCCAGCCCTATTGGTAATCACGCCGGCTTCTAATTCCACTTCCGAGTTGGACGACCTTCGGAAATCGTGGTATGACTTTTCGCTTATTTTTTTCTGCACTGCGTTAGAGGTTCTTGTTCGTTTTACTGCCTTTTAGCTTATTTTTTTCTCTACACGTGCTAGGAGTATACGAGAAAGTTTAGGGGAGACTACTCCGCTGGTTACTTTCTCGTATACGAAGTTGAAGGAGAGGGCGCACCGTCTGCCTGTCTATCTGCGTGTCTTTTACAACAAAATTGTTGAGTTGTATCAAATTTTGCACGAAATCTGAGATGTCTTCTCTGTTTATCCACCCGTGTGTATGTAAATACAATAACTCAAAAACTGAACGAGCTAGATGGGTGAAATTCGGAATATGATTTTATCACCGAAATTATAGATATACAGTCCGACCTCGAGAATAATGACTTCTAAAATACGGAAACTTCCGAAAATCGGACGATTTTGTTTCAACTCATGACGAGAAAAAATTTAGCTAAGTAAATTTTAAACTAGAACGCTTGAGGCAAGATGCGGAAATTCCACTCATTCTATTCATTTTAAACTACTATTTTTTGGTCTTTGTATCATTTTTTAATGTATTTTTATGTTTTTATTGTTTAAAACGTGATTTTATATGGAGTTGTTGGAATTGACGTCAATGTGTAGATCAGCATACGTCTCGATTGGTTGCGCATGCGCAAACGTCAGAGGCGTTACCAAGTAGTTGCCGTGCGACTCCCTGGTCTGCTCTGAAGACGTCTGCACATGCGCGCTTAATTGTGACGTAACTTACCTACACTGAGACGTCAGAATTTTGACATCTCTATTGGTTTAAGTAAGATATCCAAAATCCGGAAATTTCCGAAATCAGGACCTTCCACGCCCCCGAGCAGTCCGGATTTTCGAGGTTGTACTGTATATCAAATTTCGATCGATCTGTCTGCTTGTGCGCATGTGAACGCGGTAACTAAAAATTGCAACAAGTCAGATCGATGAAATTTGGTGTATGTGGTTTGGTTCTCAAAATCGTAGATCTGCATCAAATTTTGAACCCTACTGGTTCATTCATTCAATGCCCAAGAGAACCGACTCAAGCTTAAGGTTTTAGACTGTAGAATGACCCTACGGGAGGGGAATATTCCAGCAGACAGACAGACATGGTGGAAATGTGGCCGTAATTTACGTCAAATATTGAAGGAAAATTTAAATTTAAAAAATTTAAACGTTGCCAATAAAAAGTGTTGGGAAATTCTGCATTTTAAGCTAAGAAGCTTGCATCTTTTCTA
>BGPR01004713.1:73153-97441 GCA_013235015.1 Araneus ventricosus
ACTCAAGCTGCCTGTCTCTACTTTACGAGACTAACAAGTGATATTGGCAAACTCGCTTCCTGTGCATAACAAAAAGAACGAAAGAAAAATTAATAAAAATGTGATGCCCACGGAAAATTAAAAAATAATTGAAAATAAAATAAAAACTCACAAAGTAAATGGCAGAAGTTACAGATAACAAATATAAAAAAGCGATTTCACGCAAATTTAAACGATAGAAAACGGCACAACGTAATTGAAACAAAGACACAGAAGTAATCTAGCACACATACACAAACACACAATAAGAAACGATACAAAAGAAGACAGAAACAAATTACAACACCAAATAAAGGGCAAAAGTTAAAGACATGTTGTTAGGAATTCAGTGCCCAAAGGTTGTAAGTGGCGCTGTGTGTATTCTATTACTTGTATACAATGGCGAATACAGGGGGGGGGCTATCACAGCCCCCCCCCAGAGCCAAGCTCAGAATTTGATACTATTTAAGATCATTAAAACTGTTTTTTCTTAATTTCCCTCTTTTAAAAAATAATAAAAACGTTTCAACATTGCTTTCTGACTTGGACAGGCTCGAAAATTTTCCTATTTTTGTAGTCATTCCACTTGTACTTGTAGCGCTGACGCGGTCGAAGACATTTTTTGGCTAGTTATTTCGTTGTAGTTTTTATTAAATTATCGAAAGTATTGTATTGATATTTATGATTCTTATTGTCAGGTGAGTAAAGTCTGTAAAGTTAAAGAGTTTTAGTTTACTTTAGCCTCGAAGGTTGACATTCGTCACGACGATACAAAATTTTTATGACCTCAGCCCCCCCCCCAGACCCGAATCCTAGATTCGCCACTGCTTGTATATAATCTTACTCATTTGTACAGTAGTCGCTCTATAAATATACCTCACGTAATAAACAGCTTCTAAACTACTCCCGAGTCTGTCCACCTCTACCCTGAGTAATACGAGACCCAGGTCATCTGCACGATAGACGCCTCCGCATGTATATTATGGATAAGGTAATTTAATTTAATCTTAATATTTATATATATTGTAAATATAATGCACGTTTATGTAAATTGCTTGTGTGATGCTTTTAATTTACTATATTAAATTAAATATAAAATAATATAAAATAAATTTATAATAAAAAATACTATAAATTTTTTAAATATTTTTAGCGAATATGCATCTAACCCGACTGGTTAGATACATATTCGCTTTTTTCATTATACTATTATACAAAATACAAAACGCATCATATTGTTACAAAACTGTATTGAGGCTCCCCTGCCATGTTAGTCTTAAGCTTGGAAAGAGAGATTTACAGAGGTTCTTATTGGATGTCGTAGGGAGGCCAAGTCAGTGCCCCTTTCACTTTGGCGACAAAATGAAGGCTCTCGAATATGTGAGAATTATGACTCTATCTCTAATAGGAGCGGAGGTAAGGAGATTCTTCTGGAATATTCCATGTGACGTCTCGACCTGTCGAGAAGACTATAAATACCGGGGTGCTCAAACGAGGGAATATTCTCTTTGGAGTCTTGCTCGCATTGAGAGTTGGTCAGCTGTTAGACGCTGAACGCTACTGTTCGTGCTATTTCTGTTATTATCAGTGATTTGCTGTCACGGGTGCTGTTTTTTATTGTTACACGTGCTTCGAATTTACTGGAATATCCTTGGAGTAAAGTGTCATTTTCCATTATCCAGCTTGTTGGATTGCTTTCACCTTACACCCACCGGACGATTTTCGTAGCAGTGCTGTGCAAGTACAAGAGAAAATTGAGGGGAGACCAATTGCACTGGTTTTCTTCTACTTTTCTATATTATTTTTGTTTAAAATACATTTATTAATAACTTAACTGAGTTTCCCATCCATCACAACTGCATCGAGTTATCGTGCGTTTAAACTTCTATACTAAAATTAAGCCATTCATAGACATTATAATTTGGTACAAAAATTGCGTGTATTTCTCAAACATCTGAAGAAGTCTCTTAGTTGAAATGAAACGAAACAAATTATCGAAACAGAACGCATCATCTAATTAGGATGATACGTTCTGTAGAAAAAAACAAACTTTCAATAAAAGGGTTTACTGGTCAGCAACGGATTCCGAGACTACCACTTTTGGACGATTTTACACCCGAAAGGGGTGTCAGGCAATGAGTCATATGAGCGCATTTCCGAAGTTCTTTGTTAGATCACGCTCAGAAAAATGTAAACATCACCTTTCCGTTCTTCACTTTCCCACCTATTTTGATAAAAATAACTCCACCCTGCGCATGCGTAAAAGAGCGGAGGGTTTCCGAATCCGTTGCTGAACAATATCTTAGGAATTATTTTGTCGTCTTGTCTCGGACAACATAGAATTCGTATCGTAATTTCTCTACACAATCTGGCAGGAAATGCTATAATAGCAGCATATAAACAGCGATTAAATATAGTCTACGATTTTCTACAGAAAAAGTAAAAAGTCCATCCAGGATTGATGGGGTAAATATTCCTGGGGATATCATTCAGCGAAGCAGTCATTCTCGACCATTTTTAAACTTAATTCAAGGTTTTGGGGATTGAACTCTTGATTTAGAATAAGATTGAGTTATATATTGTCTCAAAAATGTAATGTCGCTTTCCTGCCTGACTAGTCTTATGTTTGTGAAGAAAGTGCTACAGGGGTAAGTATGGAATGGCCGGGCCTCGAGCCCTGATCTTGGCGACGAACTTTGCGACAATTTTGGCGACAAATCGATGATTCCAGAAACTGCGACCCTTTTCTCGATATCTCTATTAGGAAAGAAAATACTCTCGAATGTACGAGAAAACTCCATGTGACGTCACGGCCTGTCGGGGAGAATATATAAGGGCTGCACTTGGATCAGAGAGGTGTGCTGATCCACTGGAACGACTTTGGAGTTTCGTCTACAGTGCGAGCGAGGAAGCCGGTGAGCTGAGCGCTATTGAAAGTACTGTTATTGTCGTTACTAGTGATTTACTGACTGTTTGTGATGCTAAACATCAAAGTGCTGAACTGTTATTGCCTGTGAATTGTTGTCTGTTTCCGTTGCTAATCTGTGCAAGATCTATTGTTTCCTGTTACCTGTGCTACGTGTTTTCTTGCACATTTGTGAATAAACCTTCATTCTCCATTAGCCTGCGTGTTCGACTGTTTACACCAAACACCCAAAGAAAGATTTTTGCAACAATATAATGACAACCAAAGAAACTTGAATCGGAACACAATTCTCCAACAGGATTATAATCGCCTGTTGATACAGATTTCGAGAGAAAGATTGCGAGTTCGAGAAAGGATTGTAGTGAATTTTCGCCATGTATATGTGGGGTTGGTGCACCTTAAATTTGTCGTGAATCAAATTTTGTCACCTCGATATGATATAGAAGTTTGGAGAGTGGAGTAACTTATGAAATTAATCATTACTTAGCAATCACTGTTAATTTAAAAACTTGGTACCACATAAAACTGCTAATGATTTTTCTTATACTGGGTCGAAAAATCGTGCTCTATATTTAAGGAAAACTCAAAAATCCTATGGAGAGTTCAAACATGAGATATTTTTAGAAAAACCAGTCAGGTAGAATGATGTGAAGCAATTCAGACATGGGGAATATTTATAACACGCATCAACGGACGAAAATTCGGGCATTGCTTTATTCCTGGTACGATGAATCAGAAAACATTTGATGGATGTTTTTGAAGCAGAAAAAACGATCAGCTTTTTTTTTCTGAAATGTTTATTCTCGTCCGTTGCTTGTGAAAAATAAATTACCTAGGCTCCACTACTTCTGAAACTTTCGATGTCATTTATAAAATGTTTGAAAGGAGAACACAAAAATACAAAGAAAGGAATTATGCAGCTCGTGGTACTTGAATTCTGAATGGTTCAAAATTTTTGTCCAAATATGGTTTATGTGAAAATTCTCTCCGCGGAAAAAGGATAAAAATAAAACTAAACCGTGCAGTTTTGTAATTCAAAAATAACTCTGACCTTTTTAGATGTAAAAGGCATCTGTATGCTCGAAAATGCAAACTCGAAAACTATTTAACAAATATGCATGGAACTTTACAATTCTATAGCAAATTGTCCAAGGAAGGTTTAGTAACTTTAAAAAATTATTTTAAAACAAAGTGCTAAAACTATGATCGTAAAGACTTAGAAAATACAGTCGGACCTCTATTTAACGAACCTCTATTTTACGAATTTCTCTATTTTGCGAACTTTTTCTTGGAACCAAGAACATTTTGCGAATTTCTTCGTAAAATACCCTCTAAATAGCGAAGTGCATTCTCTATTTAACGAACTTTTTCTTGAGCTCCAATATTTTTTTTTTCTCCCTATTTCTCAAAATATTTCTAAACGTTTCAAACTTATTCTTTCTTTTAACACATTTTATGGTGATCAATGACCTTGAAGCAGGAAAATGTCGAAGCGAAAGTGTTTCAGCACTAAAGAAAAAAATTCAATTCTTCATGAGGTGGATAAAGGCGTGAAAAAATGGATATTTCTTTAAAATTTGGTATTCCTTCAAACAGCTTATCAACCATAATAAATAATCGTGATAAGATACAAAATTATGATTCATCGCATTCTTGTTCAAAACGTTTAAAAGCATGTGTCTATGAAGATGTGGATGAGGCAGTTTTGAAGTGGACAGTGTGAAAAATAAAAATAATACAGCAATGAATTGCGATGAAGACGCAGATGATGAAGATGGAAATGATCACGATGCAGAAATCAACAAACCTTCGTATGATGAAACGCTAAAATTCATTAATTTTAATGTAAAATTATTTTTTAAAATTGAAAATAGAGTGTATTCCCAGACAATGTTTTGTTTTATTCTTGTTTTCCTTGCAGATTTCTTTTTGATGGGTAAAATATATAAAACAAATATATATTAATTTGCAAAATAAAGGTGTGATTAATTACTTTTTTAATAATGTTTAATGTTTATGAATTTAAAATCTGTTTTGTGTAGTTTAAAGTATTTTAAAAGACGAATCTCTATTTAACGAATTTTCCATATAACGAACTTTTTTTCGGGATTTAGCGACTTCGTTAAATAGAGGTCCGACTGGATGTCCAATACATTTTTAGTTAGGAAAACAATTAAAATATCTTTTGATTTAAACAGTATTTCATTGAAATTTATTACACTGTTTTTACTTTTTCTGATTTCTCCGAATTTGACATTAATCAATTATAGGGTGAGTGAATGATAAGGTTTCATTCCTTAAGAACCAGAAATGGTAAATGCTGCAACAGACATAAGACTACGTTCAAAATATAAAGGATCTTATTTTATTACTGAAGAATGAATAAAGATAAAACCATCTTATTTGGTGTTTCCTTAGAAGTAACTACTAGCTTGTGCAACTATGCATTTGTGTAAATGCGGATTGCAAGTCGACTTTTGCAGAATCCTCCAGTGTCCGCGTCGTTGTACTTCTTCGGAACTTGAGAATCGTTTCCCCTTAAGAAAATTCTTCAACGAGGAAAAAGTCACATAGGAAGAGATCAGTATAATAAGCTGGTTGTGGAAGCACTGGAATATCTCAAGTTCCGAAGAAGTATTCGGAACTTGAGAATCGTTTCCCCTTAAGAAAATTCTTCAACGAGGAAAAAGTCACATAGGGAGAGATCAGTATAATAAGCTAGTTGTGGAAGCACTGGAATTTTGACACTTAGTAATTTATCACCAGAGTACGAACCTCTTACCTTTGGACAGTAGTAAAGAAGATAAGACCTGAACAGGCACCCCTTTTCTAATTTCCACACCACGCCAGCGGGAGCTCTTTTGATCCTAATGGGTTTAAATAAAAATCAGCTGTCCCTGCGGATCTTTGATCTAATATATTATCGAATCCTCATTCCTCTGGTTCCGAAGTCGAGAATCTGTCACCAGGCCATAGCAGTACTTATTTTAATATCAATCAACATTAAAAAATCATAGTTGAGGAAGTAAATTATTTACTTACTGTCTATGGGTTCACATGGTTCCGACCAGTTTGGATCATTATTCTTCTTAAACAGCTTTTTTCTTAGAACATTTATGGTTTCCTTATCCAAAATGAATTTCTTCGGGTTGCTAGAAATCTACAAATACAAAAAATATTGTTAGATTGCTTGAATTTTTTTTAATATGCACCATTGAAGAAGTTAATAGAAATCCATTATATACATAGTAGAAATGATTTTAAAAAAAACCATGCGGTCTATTCAGTTTTTCTTTATTATGTTCCATAACAATATGTTAATAAACATAGTTTGTTATGAAAAGCATGTAGCTGTAATTCAGCTGTATTTTAAAATCTATCACACATACGTATAATAGCATTTGTATTAAATTATTATTAAATTATCCAGTATCCAGTAAATCTATATTTTTACCAACACGTAAATTCGAGTTTTAGAGCGTGCTGCCAAAAAAGCTTGCAAAATAAAAATAAATTCGTTCACAGGTATGCCAATAAATAAATATTGTGAGTCTATCAATTAAGCCTTTAAAACTCGTGAGATATAAAATCCTTGTGCCCGGAAAAATTCAAGTCAATGCGTATCTGATAAAGCACGCTCAATATTCCTTTGTCATAATTACAAGGCTAAATGGAACCTTTTGACTCCTCTTCATCGCTAAATAAAAATTTGTCACGAATCTTCATTATTTATGAATAACTGCGATTCTAATGAACTGACAAGCAGGTGCGGAAAACGAGCGAAGACGATATTCCTTCTCTAATTTTATCACCTGTCTTTAACGGCAGATGAAAAAACCCTGGCAGATGGGCTGAAATGTGCATCGTTAGTGTAATTCACAGTGAGATATGCTCTTGTTCTTTCGTGAATGTCAAAGTTCTCTCTTATTGTTCTAATACAACCTGCAACTCAAAGCCACATGAAGCCCTTTGGTATGTTCAAGTGGCTCTGAAGTAAAATTGGAAACAATAATAAAATCGTCATTAGTCTCATTTATAATTTTTTTAAGAATACCATTCACATAATGCTGATTTCATTTGTTTCATAGCTCAGTAGATAGGTAGGTAGGGGGAAACTAGGGATATTTGACCCCTAGGAAAACTTGACCCTGCGCGATTTTCTCAGATTGTGAGATAATTGGCAATTTTTGTGTGACATTTTTATTTGACCTTTGGTTACATGGTCATTTTGAGGGGATTTTAATTCCAATCTGAAAGGCCATCATGATGGGGTATAGGTAAATATATTTTGGGGGTCCAAAAGTAAATTTTCACTTTTTCGTTCCTCAGTGGATAGGAAGTTTACTATTGAAAATGTGATAAATTAATATATTTCTGAGTTTTAAACATACTTCTAGCTATAATTTGATATAAGATGTTATGCGATATTTTAATTCTAAGGGATTTAATTTTTAGATTATTTAGAAAAAGCCAAGTTATAGGGCTACTTGACCCAAGGCGATTTCAACAAATATATTTAATTTATAATTAAATGAGATAGCAGTTTAGTATAAGTACATTTATTCTTCTTAAAAGCAATTTTTTTATGATGATAAAAATTCAAATATTCGAGAAATATAAGAAAAAGTAAAAGTAGGGTCAATTATCCCTAGTTTCCCCTATAGGTAGTAAGTAGTATGAAAAAAAGGGATTACGAAATGCTTTATTTAAGTTCCTTTATCTCTTCGAGGGATTTTTAAAACAATTTTTAATATTTGAATTTTTTTCATTTCTTTTCTTAAAAAATATTTGGATTAAATATTTATACACCTGCATATACCCTAACCTAGCATGCTAGTATCTATCGCGCCCCGTTTTAAAATCAAAACATCTAGTCACTTTATATCAATTGTTTTCAATTCTCAAAACTAGTCAGAGAGAAAAATATGCATTCCATCTAAAAGAGCAGCATGATTTTTTTCTTTAAGGAAGCAAACTAAAGTTTGCAATCAAAATTGCTATGCAAAAATGAAAGAAATCAATTATAGATCAAAAATATATCGCGCAATTGGGTTATAGTTCTAAGTATTCTCATCTAAATATTCTTCCCTCGCATATTCTTAACTCCTTATCATTTCATTCGTTATGCTCTTTGGTGTAATTTTGTATCAACAAATTTCCAGAAAACCAAAATTGTTTTCCTTTTAAAATTATTTCGATTAATCTTAACAACGCAGTATACTTAATGATCAAATATAAATTGTTTTTTTATATGAATTCAGGTTTTTTGATGCAAAAGATTATTTTAGATAATCTGGAATTTATGCATTATCTTTACTTTCTTAAAAGAGAATACATTTTTTTAAAAAATTTACTCGATAAACAGTTCTACAGACAATTGATATCCGTCAGAAAAATATTGGGATTATTCATGAGCTTTTTTTCAAATTTCAAGTTATATGCAGAAATAAAACGCACTGGCAAAACGTTGATACTATTTGAAATAGAATTCGGTACTCTATAAGATATTGTATGCTGATTTTTTAAAATTTTATTGATTCTTATTTATTTAAAGATCATTAAAATGGATTGCTAAGAGGACAAAACTGAGCATTTTCGGCTCCATCTACTTTGTGTGTTTAATCGAGTTGTTAAGAACGCCGAAACCACTCGTGAGCTTTGTGCTGGGTATGGAGAAGGAGAAATGCCTGAAAGAACCGGTCGCCTTTGATTTTTGTGCCAGAGAAAGCGATTTAACCAACTTCGTCACGAAAATCTACGTCAAACGACCAGGGGAAATTTAAAATAAATTTATAAAACGCTCATGAATTATTGCTCAACCCAATACATACATTCAATGTATTTGGTTGTGTACATGTATACAAATGTTACATGTATATGAATTTAAACATCTTCGTTTCATAATACTAACAATTCCTTGCTTTTCATTCTTTTCTGCAACCAATATATTTTAGCCACTTAACAGTATAGTTTTCTCTACTGTATAATTAGAAGACGTATTATTATTATTTTATTTATTTATTCATTTAATATACCATGGAACATTTGAGATGTTCATGAACGCTATATAATTTTTGCTTTGAACTATGAATGTTAATCAGTTCAAGAATACGATATTTTGATGCACGGGCAAAAGAGTTAAGTGATTAAGAGAACAGCTGTAATTATTATAAAAGTGAAGAGTAGATTGTTTTGAAATCTGAAGTCTGTATTCTTTAAAAAGAATGTTAAAATGAATTTTAGAAGTCCTTTGCTTTAACGATATGGAGAAGTATTCCCAAGATTGATAGAATCAACGTATAAAACGACGTCTTCACTCATTAAAAACCACGCGCCATTATTAGTTCAAAAAGGACAAAATTTTCTGTAGAAGTGATGAGTGCGCCATTTTAGTACCTTTCCATTTTGAATAATTTCTAACTTTTGTAAAGTGTTTTAAGTATTAGAGAATCTTTGGTTTTTGCGCAAAAACGTTCATTGTTTTCATCATTTTTCATTATTACTATTGTTTACTTTTTGTTTCTTTTAATTTATTTTCCTTTTAATTTAAATTTCTATTATTTGTCTTTGTATTTTATTAGATTTGGCTGCATATGCGCCTTTCTATTTAATGCAAAATATGTTTTATTTTATTTTATTTTATTTTATTTCATATTAATTTCAATTAATTAATTTTGCTAACTTTTATAAATTGTAACTATTATTGAATTATATCAAGTATCTCGGAGTTTCTTTTCTGTTTTGCATAAAAAATGAAGAAAAGCGGGTAATTTTAATGGCAAATATTTTGTATGCATGCCAGTAAATGTATTTCTTTGGATGAATACGTTGTATCAGAAGTAGCTTAAAGGGAGAAGCTTAACTTTAACCCTCTGACTGCTTATCCCGCGATATCAGCGGGTTGGAAGCGAGTCTATTTTTTGCTGCATCTGCGATTTTCACGAGTTATTGTGTTTTCTTAGTACTATCATAGAGTCGAATCGTATTATACTAATAAAGCCTTGCACATAAATCAAATACGCTTCGTTCAATCGTATTTGATAATGTTTGCGAACGTTGCATCTAAATAGAGATTTTAAAATATCGGCAATCTGAGGGTTAATTAATGGAAGTCAGTTGCTCTTTTCAAATAAAAGATTTTAATGATTTTTCACATGGTCTTTCTATTATTGCTAACCTGCAAATATACCAGGTTAGTTCAGTTTTAATAAGCAAAATTAATCAGAATTAACACACGAAAGTTTAAAAGAACTATGTTTCTTTTGGAAATATGAAAAAGGATAATTTATCGAGATGGGGATTGTTTGTGGTTATAATTATTTGATCCTGGGTGATATTGCGGCAATTTAATTCGGCGTACCAGCACCACTCACTACTGTTTCAGCCGAATAACTTGCCAATAGAACTGTAATTTCCTCCTAGATTTGCGCTTATTCCAATCTCGTGCGACATTCAGTTAACCGCAAAAAGCAAAGAAATATGCCAAGAGGCTTCAGTTAACTCCATTTTCAATGGAAAAAATCATGTTATTCCCAATATTTTGAATTCTTCAAATGATTGCATACGTTTCCATAAATCTTAACAATTTTGATATATTGCGAACTTTCAAATTATTTTCTTTCTCGTCTTTTTACTAATCATTATCGGTATAAAGTTAATGGACAATATGATTGCGAAAGTTTTTTCTCAGAAATAGGTTTTGATAGAAACTGTTTAGTGATGACCGCCTGTGATTTTACCTCCACAGAAAGTCCAGCTCTTCAACCCCTCAGCGTACGATCGGATGGGGGAGCTGGACTCCTGTGATTGGTCCTAAAGAGTTTTGTTTTTGTTGATTTTTGGTTTAGGCTTCTGTCTCGCCGCTTCCTGGCATATTGTATAGCAACGGATTCGGAAACCCTCAGCGCTTTTGCGCATGCGCCGGGCGGAGTTATTTTCATCAAAATAGGGGGGAAATGAAGAATGGAAGGGTGATGTCTACATTTTACTGAGCGTGATCTAACAAAGAACTCCGGAAATGCGCTCATATGACTCACTGCGTGACACCCCTTTTGGGTGTAAAATCGTCCAAAAGTGGTAGACTCGGAATCCGTTGCTGAACAATATATGAGAATACAGTAGAGTCCCGCTAATCCGATTCCTGTTAATCCAAGCTCCGCTTAATCCGAGGTAACTAAAAAAAAGTAATAAAAAATTGAGAAGAAGATAAAATACAGAGAAGATCATTTCGCAACAGAAACTTTTTCTGAGAACCTCATATTTTAAAATGTAGCAAAATGTTTCAAGTAGGCTTCATTTAATGATGATACAAAGGAAATGTCTTTCGGATTATGAAATACTTATTTTGTCTTAGAGTAAAACCTCCGTACGTGACCGCCCCTCTGAACGGCCACTTTTATTTGCCACGGAAATTTTGGCTCATAGACATAATGTTGAAATAATCCCTCTGAATGGCCACTCAAACCCCTCTGAGCGGCCATGTTGGTCATCCTTTCTACTTCTACTTCTCGATGAAATACATTCCTTTCGTCTGAACCTTTCATTGAGAGGAAAGAAAGGACGAAAAATTCATACACTCTAGAACAACACCGGAAATCAGATCGAAATTAATCATTCATTTCCCAATGTGAAGAGAAATGCAAGCTTCGACCTCCACCCGGGTTGGATATTCAAGAGTTCATTTGATCATTCGGGTGCGGATTCGGACTCTGACAGTGAAGCTGCTGATATGGGTTGCGACTATCAGTAAATGAAACTTTCAGCTCAACAGACTTTAGGAAAAATAGATGATATTATTTCTCATTCCTCAACAACTACCGACGAAACGATTAAGGATTTATTTTTCCATTTAAAAAATTTGAAAAAAAGTTACCACCGAAAAAGCTGAAATATCTAAGCAGACGCAAATTGCTTTTTTTTTTCAAAAAAGGATATTTAAAAAAAAAAAATCGTAAATAAGGTACTTTTTTCTTTAGATGATTCTTAAAATTCGCTAAAATCACGAAATAACAAATTAGGGCTTGTTTAAATATGTATTTTGTAATTTCAAACATGAGGCCCTCTGTGCCGCGGCATAGGCTGCACACCCCTGGAACCGGCTTGTGCTAGTGGCGTAGCGAAGGAAAGTGGCGCCCGTTGTATAATATCAATTTTTCATCCCCAATAGTCACAGTGACAGCAAATGTAATTGGTACACGGGGCATAACATTATTTTTTCAAGGAGCATTTATACCCCCTACCTTCCCCCTCCTCCGTTACTATACGCCACTGCTGAAAACCTTTCTATGTACTATTACATATATTTAAATACAGAATCTTTTTATAACAAAACAAGCTTTCTTAACGAAAAATGCTTACAAGATTTATTTGAGAAACAGTTTCATTTTCAATACGAGATACAGATATATCTCTCCGAGGGAAACCAGCGGGAGTGGTCTCCCCTAAACTTTCTCGTATACTTCTCGAAAAAGGTGCTGTTTCCCCTCCCCCGCTTGGATAAAAAAAATCGAACCTATTGTAACCCGGGATCCAATGACTATCAGAAAATATTTAGGTAAAAAATCAAATTCGAAGAGATGCGTTCCGATTAAATGAATACCGATTTCTACTCTTTCTTGGCTCAAGGACAATCCTTCCGCGTGCACAGATTCCTTCCAAGTACGCATGCGCATGGAGGATCGGATGAAAAAACGCCAAGCAGGAGTCAATAAATATCGTGCACAGAAGATTGCGTTCAATACGCATGCGCGTGGAGATAGCAGACTCGTTGGAGATGCGCTTATACAGACAGACAGACAGTCAACCCTTTGACGGATTTGGCCCAAAATTTGATACGGACCTACATTCATGACGATAAAATTGTGTACCAAATTTTATCCATCTAGCTATTCAAGTTTTTGAGTTATAGTGTTCACATGACAGCGGGCAGACAGACTTCCCTTGGACGGATTTTGTCCAAAATTTGATAGAAACCTACAAATTATGTTTAAAGACCACATACCAAATTTCATCCCCGTATCTCTAATAGTTTTCGAGTTATCGTGTTCACAGACAGACAGACATAATTCCAAAATTGTGCTTTTCGGACTCAGGAAGGTCTAAGACGTGGAGATCCGTCAAAATCTCGAGTTCGAATTTTTTGACAATTACAGTACTTTCTCTTTGTATACTTCGTATACGAGGAAGTAAAAAGAAATCATCGTGGTTGCATTTGATTTCTATTAGCCACTAGAGTGCCATCTGTTGAAATAAAAGAGAGTTAAAAGCGTATGATGCCAACGTCTGCAAAGTTGACTTCATTTCTGGTTAATTTCGCTTTATATCATATTTCATTGCGTTACAAAGGTAAAAGAGAAAAGCAACAAATAACAGAAGTATGAAAAAAAAGATATTTCGAAAAGGCATCCAGATTTAACCGTAATTAGTAATTAATAACCGTAATTACTAACCAAGTAAACTGAATTTACCTGGCTCGAATTATAAGGTTTCAGGTATTTTTATATATGATTTTTGGGGATTCATGGAAACACGGTCAATGTTGTTAAAATGACTCATAAGGATGGACTTAACGCTACTGAAGCAGCCTTGAAATAAAATGTACCGCAAGAGGGAACCTCAAGTACAAACGTGATGCAATTCATTAACAGAAGTGACAGAGCAGCTAGAAAACATCGATGTGCCGTAGAACAACATCGTATTTTTTTTAATCTGGACTTTTGTATCTTGATACATTCATTTTAATGCTGGTTTACTTTTTTTATATTAAGGAAGATCTAGATGATTAGTCTGTTGGTTATATAATTTTTTTGTAATGAAAGATATTAAGTTGAATTCGTGGTGCAGGGTGTTTTCCATAAAAAATTATTTTTTTCTTTTTCTTCCCCCATTATCCGGCATTTTAACATAACCGACATTGGCAATCCTCGTTTATAACGGATAAATGACAGATTCTATATAAATCTGTATGTAAATGAGCACACTTGGTTATAGTAGATTTCTGAAAGCAAAAATTATCGTTTTATGTTTTTAATATTAATATTGTCCATTAAAATTTATCGTAAAAACCAATAGTAACATGATTGGTGAAAAGCTGGTTTCAGGAAAACAAATGATGTGACCACTTAATTGTCGAAGGAATTCATTTTTTAAGATTTAATTTGTATTTTAGTATATTACTAGCCATAGCTAGTAATATACTAAAATATACTAGCACCAGCTGGTTCGCCCGTTTAAATTGGTTTTTATTTTTGTATTTTATATTAATTATAGCATTCCCCGTCACAATTTCACCCGCGACAACCCAGGAGAGACGGATAAAAAAAAGTGGATATTTATTGTATTTCGCAGATAGTAAAATATATAAAGGAATCATTTAAAAATGTCAGCGATACAGTTCTATATGATGAATCACAGTTCACGAAACTTAAAAACTGTGTTGCAAATAACATTCATCTATCACCTATAGGAAGAATGATTAACGCTGAAAATGGTCGCGAAAGCCCAACATACTGGACGCCCCGTATGAAACAGTGGGTGGAAAAAGAGAGGCGGCAAAAAATTTATTCACATCTAAAAGACCCGGGAGTATAGGGGGGTAGAAAATAAAATTTCAAAATTTAATTTAAAATTAGTTAATTTTCCCGAAAACAATTGATTTTTTGTTATTCCTAGTTTCAAGCAGCTAAAATGTAATAAAATAAAAATTCAATCTTTCCCTAAAAAAGTAGGGGGCGACTGACCCTCCTCGCCAATGGTGTGAACTATGAATGAGCAACATTTCTCCCTAGTGCTATAAATAGAACTGTGTCCTTCTTCTCCCTAGTGCTATAAATAGAACTGTGACCTTCTTCTCCCTAGTGCTGTAAATAGAACTATGACCTTGAGGAACCGTGAGCAACGCTGTTGCTCCGCCCCGCTGTTTGGAAGCGTTTCTAAAAATTAATTAAAATTAAACAGAACTTCGCATGGAAATAAAATTAGTGTAAGTGTAAAGCTAATTTTTTTAAACTTTAAGATGATGTTAAAATGATTTTTGTGCTACAACATGCTCCGAAGTTATTGTGGAAAAACGTTAAAATTTAAGGTAAATTTTAATTAATTAAAATTCTCAATAAAATTTTGAAAAATCCTTTCTTAGTGAGCACCTACTACCCAGAAAGCAACCATCCGTCAAATTTCAAGTTTCTAGGCCTCATGGTTTGGGAGATTTCGTGATGAGTGAGTCATGGCATTTGCCTTTTATATATATAGATTAATGTAAAGTAGAATACCAAATTAAATCAGTTAGAAATAAAAATAGGTGTGCCCCAAACATCCACTTTCCAGGAACTGCGAGGCACCACAAGGATGCTGCAGGTCTTTATTCGTCACTCAAGCACTTTTCTAGGTACTACAGCCTTCTACTCAAAACAACATCATGTTGGCACATAATAAAATTACTAGCTGTGTGGCCCGGAGTTGCACGGGCTATCATAAATAATAGGATATTCCCGGGCGGAGAGAAGTGAGGTCACGTGAGACCTTGGGATCCATATATTTTCATATGCCCCGCCTCCATTTTTCTCTACAATCAACAAATATTGTCATTTACTTTCCCTAACAAACGTTACGAAGTTAAACACTTTAATACAAAAAAGAAAGAAAAAAAGCATGAAAATGATTTTTTTTCCATTGTTAATAAATCCAAACACAGAAGGTCGCTCAAAAAGAAATACCAACTTCCGTTAAATAAATTAAAAAATGCAACACCGGATGTGAAAACTAATAATAAGGGAAAAAGAATCCGCCGTGAATGAATTCACCATGCTGCCAATAGAAGGCAGCACGTGAATTCATTCATTTTGACGTTTTTAATTAATATCTTTTTAACTAATTATAATTTCGGAATTTCAATGGTCAATATGGATTCCTTGGATTATTTTCCATCTTTTGGTACTTTCGACTCGTTTCAGCATTCGGTGGTTCGTGAGAAGATAGCCGGACATAGATACATACGTTTATTTACCTTCATATTTTAATAGGAATGATATCAGGTAATAAGATAATCTTTTAACCTTAATGACTAATTTAATAAGTTCACTTAAACAGAAAAATGTGTTGTTCAGAAAAAAGAAAGAAAAGGGTAGAAATCGTGTGCGTACCAATGCACAGAACATCTCTCTGGAGAGATCCCTGCTATGCTGGGCCACACATTCCCAAGCGATTCCATGAAGGCATTCGTCGAGGCACGATTCGAAAGTGGCCGTCTCCTCCTCCTGCAAAATGGGAAGAAATATTGCTTATTTCTTTGCTTTTGATTGGCTTTTTTCTTTCTTTTCATCGGTGTTTTGTACATCACGCCATATTGCGTCTCGTTTCGTTTGGACTGTTTTGTTCATCTCTTCGATGTGATTGGTCGATTCATTCGAATTTCAATAAAACTTCGTTTGGAAATCTTCGGCTTGAATATCGGTTCGGTACTGTGTATTTTATTCTGTGTGTTTCGGTTCTCAATGAATAAGCGAAGCTACGTGTATTCCTCTATGCTGCAAGAGAAGCCGTTGATGTTTTATTAACTTTAAAAAAATTGCCCGGTACATTCTTGAAATGCCGCAGACATTGCGTGCTCAATCTCTCCTTTTCAGGTGACGCACTGCACATCCAAAACAGTATTTGGCGTCGGCACATGAAATCGCGCCAAGAAAAATTGGCGAGAAATAGGTGGGTACCGTAAACTCCACATTTACCCTGATGAGTACTAAATTTGTGCTGCGCCACACTGACCAGTACTATAAAGTTGCTTGAATTGAAGTTTCAGGACTTTTCTCCGATTTTAAGGCAATCTCAGATCCTATCAAAAGGACTTCAACATCAAATTTAGATCTTCTAATTATCATTATTGCTATTTTTTCACTTGATATCTCAAGTGATCTGACAGTAGTGCTAATTTAAAACAGGTGCTGGGCGACAGAGTTTCACTTTGTATGTGATCTTTGTTACTGACTACTGCTGCTTCTTTCTTTGATGTTGTCAATAACAAATACCGTCACGCTCCGTATGTATTTACAATTGTTGAAAAGAATAAATGTTTATGTTTTAATAGCATAAGTTAATCTCAACTTGGTGGACCTATACTGCAATAAGATTCATCAGAAAATACACTTAATCAATAATTTCATATAAGATCATTCATTCATCAGAAACATAGGAAAAAATTTTTATTTCTGAAAATTTCGCATAAAAATGTTAAGCATAGAAATATGAAAAAATCCATATACTCACTGTGTTCCTTCATGCGGCAAAAGACAAAAAAAGTAAATTTGTTACCCAAATAATTTTTTCGAATATTTGATATCTGTCACTTCTTAAATTTCACTATGTACTACAAACATAAAATAACAACACATTCTATTGCAATAATTTTAAATGACACATAATAAGCACAAAAGTAAACATCGTTACAAAGAAACAAAAACAAACAAATTCTAAAATCAGTTCCGAATTGCCTTTCTGTTACTAATGTCCTGCCGCCACTAGAAAAACCCTGAACAGGGTTACCTCAAGTAGACGAGTCGAAGAAAGGAGGTAAACGGGTATAATCAACGGGTAAACGGGTAAATCAACCGCAACATTTGGCAAACTATGCGCAGTTCGTTAGGCGAGGAATTCGTTTTCGACCGAAGTACAAAACGAAATGAGACTTCCGCCGGTTCTGTCTGCGCTTAAAACCGTTGAAATGAAACCGTTTTCTTCACCCCTAATGCAGTGGAATATCCCGTTTCCATAACGACCGCCACCCTCATGTCTGGTGTCTGGGGTTTTTCTCGTGGCGGTAGAACAGTAGATGAAAGAAGTAGTTTTCCGATTCTCGATGTCATTGATGTTTCCAGATGCAACAGATAAATTTAACTATTTATTAGCAAACGATTTTAGTCGTCTCCTCCGATAGAGAGATGACATTTCAGTGCAAGCATTGCGAACAATTTCGGACATTTTTTTAAATGAAGTGGTTACATTTAAATTCCACCAAAGACCTACTGTATCCGGAATCCTGTTAAAATTCCTGCTCACGTTTAATCTGATGCTGCCAGGATACCACAGATTACGGAAATTTTGGAAAATGGGTTATCACTTGACCATCTGACCTTTGTATGAGCTAGGTCCATCTCGAATAAACCTTAATGAAATTTCAAGATGAGTTGTATGTAGTTTCATAAAAAGAATGCACTACTTGGTGAAAGAGTTTCTATCGTTGAAAGTTTAATGAAATTTCTAGATGAGTTGAACGTAGTTTCATAAAAAGAATACACTACTTGGTGAAAGAGTTTCTATCGTTGAAAGTTTAATGGAATTTGACTGGTGGCTCACAGGGAAAGTGAAAGTATGGAAATAAATACTTAATATCTCCTTCGTCTTCCCTCAATTGCCATCGAAGAGAGTAATTAATTAATACTTTTAAAGTAATATTTTTTCAAAATTCGATGATTATTTTATATTTACCCCGTATTACAAAAAAAATTTCATTTAATCGAATGCGTCTTCTAATATTTTGCCTTACTGTGAATGGTTAAAAATACCTCTCTGATTTTATTTAATTAATTAGTTTATTTATTTTTGCAATAAAAACATCTGATTACTTCTCAGTTAAAAAAGGGAAGGGAAGTATTAAAAAAATCTTACAAAAACCTTTATTCGAAATTTTTAAGTAGAAAACAAACTTCACTTTAAAATCATAACTATTTTCAATAGTTTTTAACTATATAGAAGTGTAAAAATAAAAGTATGAAAGCTTTTCATTGAAGAAGAATTTTTTCTAATTTTTCTGTGTGTCTTACCATGCATACCAAGCAATATAGCAACAATCTATTCTACAAATATCTCTTAGGAAATCATTTTGCTCCGAAAAAAAATTAAGAATTAAAGATCAAGTTATAAAACAAAAGCCTTCGTTATTGTTTTTTAGTCAAATATTTATTAAAATCGTTTGGCTGCAAAAAATAAAATTCTTTGTATTTTTAAATGAAAGTATTTTGTTTATATTCGACTTAAGCTTTTTTTTTCTTTTTTAATCTCGATCAATAAACCAAAAAATGAGTGGTCGTTGGTTTCCCGCTCATTTTCCCCTTCCCTATTGTTCTAAGTTTCTCTAAACTGATATCTTTCATTTCATTTTTGGCAATAATTTTCTGAGTTCTTCATCAGTCAGACAGTTTTACTGAGTAGATAAATTGAAATATAGTGAAATATTGTATGATGAATATAGAAATACATTGAATAAAAAAATTATTGGGAGAAATGAGTGATAAATTAATCTCAAAATTGGATCCAAACACAATTGAATAATTTTAAAAATTTACCTCGGTGTTTCTACTAATACAGGTGGTTTTTCTATTAGAGGCTTTACCACTGTTTCTATAGGTGGTTGCACTAGAGGAATTGGAACAGGTGGTATTGTAAAAGGAGGAGTTGCCTAGAAAGAAACAATGGAAAATTCCATTTTTCAAATATTGTAGGAAAAGGGAATACTTTAAAGCAGTGTCCGTTTTTAAATAAAATTTTTTAAAAATAAAGGAAACAGAGCATATCACATAAAATGTGCAACATTATGTGTGCAATTGTTGCGAAATAAATATTTATTATACACTTATGTTTAACTTCACTTGCTTCAAATTTGTAAAGATAGAATATTGTAAGATATTTCTTTTCTCACTTCCTGATGTGATAGAGTTTTGTAATGTACACTTGAGTGTTCTCGATAGCAGTTCACTATTTTAATATTTTCAGAACTTAGTTTTCAGTTAATCAACAAAGTTAATTAAATTTTTACTAGATACGAGTGGCACCACCTGGAAGAGAATTTGAGAAAAACTGGTTTCAGGATTCCTTAGTATCAATTATAATGAAGTATAAATCAAAACAAAAGACAATAATTAAAATTAAAAAATTCTATTTTTAGAACACTAATAAAAGTTCGTTTTTAAAAACCGTTTTTACTGTATCAAGTAAAAAAAAAAGAGTTGGACTTCTTGCAGAGTTTACTTTTGAATCTCAAATGCTTTTCCTCTGGGGCAGGGGCGTCTCATGTATAGGTTCTGCGATAATATATCAAAAATCTAAAACAATTTTAGGTGAAAAATTATCCATCCTTAAGTGAAACGCAAAAACAATTTTACGTGAAGAACTATCCATCCTTAAGTGAAACGCAAAAACAATTTTAGGTGAAGAACTATCCATCCTTAAGTGAAACTCAAAAACAATTTTACGTGAAGAACTATCCATCCGTAAGTGAAACACAGAGGAAAACTGAGGCAAAAACTAAGTCCATTATCCATTTTTTCACTGCTTGAAGATAATGGCTCTCTAAGCTGAGGTAAAACTAACCAAGCAAGATGAACTGGAATTTCTTGCAGTACCAAATTTCGTCTGCGCGCATGCGCAGTTACAAAGCACAGTCTTTCCCTATCGTGTTTTTAAGCTGAAGGAAGAATTGCAAAGACGGACAGTACCAGTGATGTTGAAACGGAATTTTCAACGCTTTTCCCAGCGCGGAAGAATTTTTCATGCGCCCAAAATTTGAAAATCAATAAGGAAATGAAGATCATTTAGTTATAAATAAAAAGTTAATTGAAAATGGTTTTTTCATAGCATTTAAATTCAAACGAGATTTCTTGCAATCGGAGGGATTTTTTTTTTGTAAATTTTAGTAACAAATGTTGATAAATCTGAAAGAAAGTGTTTTCAAATTTCTGTGACCCCAATATTACTTGGTACGAAACATATATGGGATCGTGATTTATAGTTTATTCAGCTTTGACTTCGAATAAAACACGGTTAGTTTCAAGTAACATAATTTCTTAAAGAATATCAAAAAGCGTTTTCTCATTTAAAAATATCACAGTTCACCTTTATATAGATGTAATAGAATAAATAATTTTTTATACTCGTCTTGGCAATTCCTATTATTACATCAGAGCCTGAATTCTGTTTTTTAACATAAAAATAATAAAATGTTTTCTGAGGCACACTGAATCGGCATTGATTACATGTATCTGCTTTGAATTAAAGGATAAAACGTTTTTCATTAGTCTTAAAAGTTTCAAGGTAAAAGCTTTTGATCTTTTCATAGGAAACAAAACAAGAAGGATGGATTTTATTTTTTAAGTGATTTTTAATAATATTAATAAATAACATTCGATTATGCTTATTTTTATATTAGTGAGAGAGATAGATGCAGTTTATTGTTAATTGATAAGAAAATTATTTTAATCCTACACTACATTATCATTTTATTCTTCAGCCACAGTTGTGTGAATCTTCATAAATGTAATAAGGAATACAGGAAAAGAAACTGTAAAACAAATTTCGAGCTTAAATTTCTTATCAAAAGTAATTTATTAGTTAAATATTAAACTACTCAAAGTTAATGAAAAAACACAAAAAATTCAAGTGATCTATCCTATTAAAATTCGAAGGTAAACAAACATATGTATCTATGTCCTTCTATCTTCTCACGAACCACTGAATCCTGAAACTAGCTGTAAGTACCAAAAGATGGAAAATAATCCAAGGAATCCATTTCGACTATTTAAATTCCGAAATAGTAATTAGTTAAAAAGATATTAATTAAAAACGTCAAAATGAATGAATTGACGTGCTGCCATCTATTGGCAGCATGGTGAATTCATTCACGGCGGATTCTCTTTTCCCCCCTATTATTAGTTTTCGCATCCGGTGTCGCATTTTCTTTTATTTAACGGAAGTTGGTATTTCTTTTTGAGCCAGCTTCTGTGTTTGGATTTATTAACAATGGAAAAAATCGTTTTCATGCTTTTTTTCTTTCTTTTTTTTGTATTAAAGTGCTTAACTTCGTAACGTTTGTTAGGGAAAGTAAGTGACAACATTTGCTGATTGTAGAGAAAAGCGGAGGCGGGGCATATGAAAATATATGGACCCCAAGGTCTCGCGTGACCTCACTTTTCTCCGCCCAGGAATATCCTATTATTCTTGATAGCTCGTGCAACGCCGGGCCACACAGCTAGTATGTATTTATATACGCAGTGAAGGATAAGAAGTTACACTACCCTCACGATTACATTAGACGAGCCGCCATTGCTATGTTTGTGGGGGGAGGATATTGTGTCTATCAGAATGGCAAACTGCTTTATGTTATATTTTTGACATTGTATTTGAAGTGGATGTATGCAACCCTGAATGCAGCAAGGTTGCTTCAGACCACAAATAAACTTAATTATGTGGCCAAAGCTTTAATTGAAGGAATTCTTTCTGGAGGTAGAGAAAAGGCATTTTTTACTCTTCCTGAAATCAGTTCTTCTTAAATGAGCATTGTTGATTCACAAATAAAAAAATTATCTTGATTACTAAATGAATCTATTCTGTAATTCAATGATACACTATATGCCCAAAAGTATCCGGACACTTGCAGATTTTCACATTTTTTAGACTTTCTACGGACTGGTTTAACTGACTGCCTTTAAACTTCGGGCATGTAAAGAATAGACAATAACTCACATTTTACATTGAAGATTCGGTCCTGAGGGCAGTTAGGGGACCGTCTACAAACTGATGAAGACAAAAAAGTTTTTGGCCCATCCCGCTTCACAGAATGCTGATAACAAGATGACACTTTTAGAATTTGTAATGTTTAATGTGCATAATATTTACAGGAATTTTCGTAAACTCAGCTGAAATATTTGGGAAGATATAAAGGTTTTCTTAAAAAATCTCAAATTTTCCCACTTGTTTTTTTGCTTATAACATGCACAGTTTTCTGTTATATTATACGAAACTTACAGAAAAGATGACAATATGTTAGAGAAGCATTTGTGTCAAAATTTGGAAAAGAATTGTTGAATATTACAGGAATTATGAGCATTTTTATTAAATAATGTTTTACTGCACTTGCACGAAACATAGTGTAATTTTTCTTTCACAACTTTAAAGCCAGATATATAGGACAACTTATATAAAAAATTCACTTCAATATCATTTGTATTCAGAAAGATGTCGGCATTACAGCGAGCAGAATTTTAGCTCCTGTCGAAGAGAAGCTAAAAGATGAGGGGGTGTACACAAATTGATATTTTTTAAATTTATATCTTTAAATAGTTATATTGAATTGTATAGCGGTTAGAATTTGCTGCAAACCCATGAACACTTATCAATTATGTGCAGAACATAAATTCCAGCTAATCAGGCACTATAAATAAAAATTTTAATACTTTAATTATATAATTTAAATGATTATTAACAAGTTACGAATTACAATTTTACGGCCAAAGCCAGATATATAGGGCAACTTATATAAAAAAATTCAGTTCAATATCATGACTATTCAGAAAGATATCGGCATTATAACGAGCAGAATTTTAGCTCCTGTCGAAGAGAAGCGAAAAGATGAGGGGTTGTACACAAATTGATATTTTTTAAAGGGTGGGAATTATCTGCACTTTAATTTGGATGAAATTCACTTTGATAAAAATATTTTGCACTCGTAACAAATATACTGCACGCGAAAAAAAATTATTCCACTAGAATTAAATTTATTCAGCATGAAAAAAAATATTTGAACTTTGAACAAATATGATGCACTGAAGAAAAAATATTATCACTTGCATTAATTACTTTCCACTATAAAACGGATGTTTCCACGTTGAATAAGATAAACAAACTCCGTTTTTGCAGTCGTGCAACATTGCATTCGTTGGAGTGTTGCCAATAGGGGGAATCATCCTTGTTTATGGGGATTTACTACCTCAGAAGGGATAAAGTCCTCGAATAAGTTAAAACCGGTCATTTTATCCTCCAAATTAGCAACACTGGTTAATTTATAACATGGTTGTGCGCCGTACGTTGCCGCGACTTGTGCGTGTGCAGCGTGCATCGTTTCTTCTCTACAGGGATGTAGTGGAGCTGGAACGCCGTTCTGGCACCGCCTTTTTACTTTCTCGTATACAAAGAGAAAGTATTGTAGTCGTCAAAAATTTCGAACTCGAGATTTTGACGAATTTCCACGTTTTAGACCTCCCTGAGTACGAAAAACACAATTTTGGAATTATGTCTGTCTGTGAACACGATAACTCGAAAACTATTAGAGCTACGGGGATGAAATTTGGTATGTGGTCTTTAAACATAATTTTTAGATTTCTATCAACTTTTGGACAAAATCCGTCAACGGGAAGTCTGTCTGTCTGTATGTTCGAGGTCATGCGAACGCTATAACTCAAAAACTTGAAAAGCCAGATGGATAAAATTTGGTACACAGTTTTATCATCATGAATGTAGGTCCGTATAAAATGTTGAGCCAAATCCGTCAACGGACTGACTGTCTGTCGGTCTGTATAATAGCA
>BGPR01004714.1:904-20553 GCA_013235015.1 Araneus ventricosus
TGATGACAGGACATGAGTTGCTGTTTTTTTCATGTTCTACATAGTTTTACTTAGTTTGACTGAAATGAATTTCGCTTTAGTTATCGAAAATGTTGAAGCTCTTTGTCATTTTGGATTGCCGAATTCTATGTAACAAAATAAAAATTGCATTCTCGTATATAATTCTTCAATGACTTTCCTTCAGAGTTATATTTATTCCAGGATTCAGCAGCAGATCATTTCCAGGACTCATCAATGAAAGCCCACTTTTATTCTAATTAAAAGATTTTATTTCTTGATCCAATTGCGTTAAGTTTTTTTTTAATGTCTGTTTATTAAGAGTCATATGTAGTTTTCTTTTATTTCTTTATGTATTTTTTCTGAAATACATTTCTCCAAAACCTGTCATCACTAACTCCCAACTACTGTATTACAATTTTCAAGATTTGTACATCACTTTATAATTAATCACTGCAATTTATTTAGTTATTTTCTCAGTCCGCAGAATCAGAATCAACTCTGAATTGCAATGTTTTTCGATAGTGTATAAAAAAATACAATCTGTGGATAATATTTTCAGTAAATATTTTTGAAACATTAGTGAGTAAAATGGATTTTGGATTTTAAAATAAATGTTCTAGGTTTAATAGCAGAAATGCCACTTGCACTCAAATCCCTCATAAGAAAAATAACTAACACCCAATTATATTTTGATTAATTACATTTAGAATAATTTTGCTACGTTTTTTTGTATTTTTTAAATTACTATTCTATTTTTTCAATAATAATGATTTTAGGAAGTAACATTCCGACTTTCTCCGCAGAGAAGTAGAATCAGAGATCTCACTCCGCAATTTGATCAGCGCCCCCACTCGCCAACAAAGAGAACTAGCCACTTCGATACCCGCGCCGTTTCAAACGGAACACCAAGGTCGCCGCCATGTTTGTTATGTTCGATGTCGATCTTCATAAGAACAGATAAGTTTAATACATGTTTCCTAACTTATATCAAAGTAGATTTAAGTTAATCAAAAATTTGTAACATTTAGCTTCGCTTTTATAAATAAAATAACGAAGTTTAGTTTTTTTCACGCTGACGTATTCTGGTTAATTACTTTGTTGGCCACAGATGGCGTACTGTCTATGTTAAGTGCAATGTTAAAAAAGTTGCCATTAGAGTTTATGGGAGTGAGACCTCTGATTCTTCTTCTCTGTGACTTTCTCGTATCCGAAGCTACACCGATTGGTGGTCCTTTATTCTGTTCTGGATCAAATGCTCCTCCAATGGTGCGGCGCGGCGCGGCGTGGGAAGATATAGAAGTATAGTGGCTCAGGTGTCGTCCTCAACACAGTTCACAATTACGAGGTCTGTCGCAAAAGAGCCTTCGTGTAATTTAAAAACGGGACTTTAATATAACTAAATTAAATTAAATATGCAAGATGCGCTATGAATTCCAAAATTAATTTGGCGCGGAGCATTTAGCGAACAGGAATTGACTCCAGTGGCTTTCGAAATTGTAGTACACGTTAAAAAAGTGTTATGTTTGTTATTTAAACTGAAGCTCTGATCAGATATAAGATTTGATATTGAAATCTCTTTTTAAGAAAATGTTGTTTTATCACACTGCATTTGCTTACTTTAACTCAGTGTGACGATTAACTTTAACAATTTTATTCTAAATATAAACAATATACTAACGAATCTCGGTTTTCCGCAGGGATAATCTTTAGCCTTGCAAGCTTCTTTACGAATGCATCTTCCGAACTCTCGAATGCATCTGAAATCATCTTTTGCGCAGGTCGCACACTGCTGGGGGTGTTCTACAAATCTGCAAGCTCGGCAAGACGTGTGCTGACAAAAGCCTTGACATTCTTGAAATCTCTCGCCATTTTCACTGAAATGAAAGAACGAATGTTTGGTAAGAATGATCCATTATTCGAAAGAAAATTATTTTAAAAATACAAGTAACTACTTTGGAATACGATTATATATCCCTGAAAAGAATCAAAGAACCTGCATTCGACTTTAACTGCAGTAATTTTTAAAAATGTAAACTACAAGTTCTTAGATTTTATTGTAATAATAACATTTTATTTATGCTTTGACTCTATGAGCCCTATCCCGCCTCAAACGGCCCCATTAGACAGAGGCTTGGATTCGGGCGGTTTCGGCTGCCTGAGTGCATTTTACGGGAGAAAAGTAATTCCTTTCTTTGTTGATAATTAATCGCCAAAATTCCGGTGCCGTTCTTCTGGAAATTCTGTAAAGAAAGGGAGGATTCCATTCTGTTTTAGTGTACGAAAATTCACTTCAATTTTTGAGCTTCCGGAATTCTCAATCTAGCCGGCTTCAGAGAGTTAATACATTCGCCAAGGGGCCTTCTCGAGTACCAAGATGAGAACAAAAAGGACAAATAACATGGTTCTCGGACTTTCCTGTCGGTATGGAAAGCAGCACTCCAAACCAGATTACATGGAAACCGAAAGCACCACTTGTATTCGACGAAACACTGAAATATCTCGCAAATAACATTAATGTTTCTTCTAATAATCTCAAATACAAAATTCATTCAGCACGATAACATTCCGTTAATCTTAAAGAAGCAATATTGAATTTGAAAAAAACCTGCAAACAGCATTTTAATTCGCAGTTACTATACCAACAAATAATCGCTTTTTTAAAAAATAAACCTCTCAATGAGCGATCTCAAATGACAGAAATAGGTAGATTTTCTGTCTTTTGACCTCGAAATCGACTAAAAATACACAGGGTGTTGCCGAATTCGACCGGCAAATTCAGAGGTTTAAAAATTAATTTAAAAAACTAATAATGTTTCAAATACGAATTTTTGTTAAATAAAAGCACATTTCTAAAAGTTTTTTCAGGTAGTTAACACGCCGGTTTGGTGATCCAGGGGGTCGTAAATTACTGAAAAAGAAAAATTAGTTTAGAGCCATTATCTGGAAAAATATTAAAACTTGCAGAAAAATAAAAACATGAAATTGTAGGGAATTTTACACTCTTTAAATTTGTTATAAACATGTAGTGTGAAAACTGAAGAGATTTTGAGATATTCAAGAAAAACTGAAAACGGGTACTAGAAAACACGGATTGGCTTCTGCTGATCGGTAGCATACCGATGTTTGCAGAGGGTGCTGTCGAATTCTACCGACAAATTCAGAGGGGTAATAGTTAGGCATCAAGAGGATGAAAAAATACCACAGAACATAGAGTCCCAAACGATATTTATTCAGTGAAAATCGCAAAATAAACGAATTCGGCAACACCATCTGCAAACATCGGTAGCAACATCGATATGCTACCGATCAGCAGAAGCCAAATCGTGTTTTCTGGTGCCCCTGTAGCGGATTCGAATCAAAAGATTCGGACTTCGACTTCGATCTGCCGATATTCGTTGTGCCTGGCTCGTCGTAATTGTGAACCAGCTTGTGGCAACTTGAGGATTTACCGCCAGCGGAGTATATGAAGACGTTCAGCCGAGAACTCTCTCTCTCATTTGCCTTTTTCGTTCCAGGTTGTTTACACCCGGTTCCTCCGGTGACTGATGTTTCCTTCGCCTGTATTTTGGAGTCCATGGGTTTACCCTAACATCTTTAATCGTCATGACATACCGTTACCGTTTCTAATATTATTGTTTGTATTAAATAAATTGTTTTAAATATCCAGCAGCGCCTTCTGATGTGTCCAAAATACACCCCACATGCGCCACACCCCTTTTTAGTTTTTCTTGAATATATCAAAAACTCTTCAGTTTTCACGCTACATGCTTATAACAAATTAAAGAGTGTAAAATTCCCTGCAATTTCATTCTTTTATTTTTCTTCAAGTTTTAATATTTTTGCAGATAATGGCTATAAACTAGTTTTTCTTTTCCAGTAATTTACGACCCCGGATCACCGAACAGGCGTATTAACTACCTGAAAAAAACTTTTTTAAAAATTCGTAGTTGAAACATTATTAGTTTTTTTTATTAATTTTTCGCATTTTCCAACATTTCTCGGACACCCTGTATTTTTGCGATTTTCACTGACTAAACGTAGTTTGGGACCCTATATTCTCTGGTAATTTTTCATCCTCTTGAAGCCCACTATCACCCTTCTGAATTTGTCGGTCGAATTCGGCAACACCCTATATAAGCAAAAGCATGTCTAAGGGTTGGTATTACCGTTCAAATTCGATTTTTATATCCAATTGGTATTTTCTAATGCATAAAGCTGAATTAAAATAAGATGAAAAGTATTTTTTTTCATTTAATAAAGATTTAAACCTTTAAATCCATCTAAAAATGTTCTTATTGCCACAGTAAATTTGAAATTTCGCATATGTCCACACGTTAGCTGTAAGAATATTAGCTAACAAATATTCCTTCTAATTCTTGCTAATACGCGACTCTTTCAAAATTTCATATCTAAAAGAAATAAACTCAATTTTAGGATCATCATATTTAGTTAATAAAATTTCCAGGAAGAAAAACCTGGAAAAGTTCTGGAACTTTCCTCCATAAACTTCACCTAACGATATCAAATTTAGTTTAAATTTTAAAAAACCTTAACCATCCACCGTGTTAATTAGTACCACTGATAGCTTATTGCATTTTCTTTTTCGCCGCAAGTTCATTAATTTTGCCGGTGGTTTCAGTATTAGTTTTATAGATTTATGCGGCCTTCCGGAAGTGCCCAATCATCAGTTACCCTTTTCCATCAGTTGGCCGACTTTCTCGCCTAACAAAATCAATTCTCTGTTGATGAGGAGACGGTATTGGAGTTTGTCTTGCTGCTTCTTTCGCCTTCTCTTTGTGGACAGAGTTTGGTTCGCCTCAAAGCTTCATTTCATTCGATCGATTCTGAGCAAACTGATAGATACCAAATTTCTATCAGCTGCCAGTTTGTCATAATTAAATCAATATTATAAAGGGAAATTTATAAATCAAACTCAACGATTTTTTTAAGAAATTTTGTCGCAACATTTTTCCAAAGTAGATAAGAAAACAGTCTGATTTGAAATTCAGCATATAAACTGGTAAGGGATTTAGTAAGCCCAGAAGCAAGCTAGAATTGGTGGGGAGTAGCATGGCGTTTTTGATGGATGTCGGTACTCAACAAAAACGAAGTTCAGGTTTCAACAAAGAAAACATCTTTGTTACTGCCATTTAAACACTGAATAATCGTGAGCCATAACATCGGCTTCAACTTACAGAAAAGGTGAAACATTTCGAAAATATAACATGACAAACTGGCCGTCGAGATTTATCGGTAATCTCTGTTGTGGATTTTTACAAGTGCTGTTTTAATACTCGTGCTACGTTTCTTTTTCTAGAATATTTGTAAAATAAAGAGCTTTATTTTTTTAATCCTGCTTATTGGACTGCATTCAGGTACACCCACAAGACAATTTCGTTACTACAACTTGTAATAACTTATAAGTAACTAACTAATAGCAATAACTTATTTTCCAACACGAATCACATAGGAATGGATGATCGGAAACGCTGCCAAGATGAGCTAAAGTACACACGAGGATGCAGAAACGGAAAGCCATTAACAGGTTAAAACTTTAAATTTGGCAGTAGCTTAAAGTTGAACAATTCGTGCGAGCGTCCAGTTTCACAACAACTGCTCAGTTTTTATCATTCAAAGTAATGCAGGTATCACAACGACGACGCAAGGATTGATAAACCGTTTCGAAAATACCCGACATTTGACGGATATTTTCTGCGACGAGATCAACATGTTCGTCAAATCAACATTTGTAAACATCTCTTCTTCTTTCACCGACGGAACTTCAAGTGGCTACCCTATAGCTTTAATATTTCCTCCACTCCATTATGCTTATGTGGTGTCATTGGTGATGCAGACCATTATATTTTTAAGCTAATTAAAAAAGTGCAACGTGAAAATTATTATACTGCAAGCAAAGTATGCGAGATAATAAATAAGTTAAGATACTAACGAAAATAATAATCAGTCATTCAATTCAAGGTTATGACGTCACCTCCTCTTCATCCAATCAAATAGCCAGCTGCGTTTTGCTCGGTTGAAGTTAGAACCTGCCCAGACATAACCAGTCCTTGTTAGGACTATATTGGAAATGTCACAAAGACCAGTAGACTCAAGACAGCCTCCAGCGAGCCAGACATAGCGAGACCCACACCAGCTGATATTCATAAGGTAAACTTTTCTTCCCCAAGTTTGTATTCTTACTATTTATCAATGCCTAATTTTAAATTAATTTTTTTTAATTTATTATTATGTGATAGGGCAGTTTGAAAGATTGAGAGAATGGATTGACTGTATGGACGCATGTGCGAGTTATCCAAAGTTACTAATCATCATTTCTTTTTCAGAATCCCCTCTATTAATGCTTATAATAGTTTTTTCCAGGAAGGTCCACTGGTATACAACTGTCAGTCCCGGAGATTAAGGACCCTGAGTCCATGCGCTCCGTCGAACCCCAATCATCCCTGGTGTGTGCCAGCTGCGTTCCGGAGAAATGTCGCAGGAGAAAACTCGCTCGATAAAAATAACTTTCATCTGCCCAGGAAAAAATTAATTTGAAAAAAACGGGATAAGATATTTTAACCGTTCTTATTTTAAATCCGACAGAACCGTTCTAGTAAAAAGCTGAAAAAAATTGAAAATAATAGTGTTATTAGAAAGTTAGATGTAACAAATTTAAAAACAAAAATAACATTTCGACATAAAAATAACATGCTCTGCAGGGCACACCGCTCGAATTAGAGCCATGAAATTTGGTACAAACATACTTTGGAGGGTGGTAATGTGCACCTCGGTGCCATGAAATTTTAATTAATTAAAACTTAAGCGAAAAAATTAAAATTAAATTTAAAGAGATATTTTAAATAATTGTAATCACAATATTTCTATCAACTACTTACTTTGCAGAACAAATTCCTCTGGGATTTTTCATGCAATATTCTTGGGAACATTTAGGTTTGCAAATTCCTTGAAGTCGGTACGGCTTTGAAAAACCTAAAATAAAATAAACCTTATGTTATTTTATTCATTTACAATTCAATCAGAGACTACAGACGTTTTTTTATTTCTAACAAATATTTGAAAAATCAAAATGTGATAGTTGGAAGTCAAATGTAGATAAAAAAAACTCCCAAACCAAATTTCTTTTTTCTCGGGTACGAAATACATAAATAGAAAGTATTGCAATAGTCAAAAAGTTTGACCTCGAAATTTTGATGACTCTCCACGTTTTAGATATTCCTCAGTTATGTTTTTGTGCTTGTGAACACGATAACTTGTGACAAGCTAAACAGATGAAATCTGGTAACAGGTTTTCGCACAAAAGTGACTATCTGTATCAAATTTTGGAAAAAATGATTAATAGGAAAACTATTTGCTCATGTGTATGTGAATATTATAAATCAAAAACTCAAAGAATTACTTAAATGTATACCTTGTATCCAGAGGCGGCTCGTCCATTAGAGCTGCAGAGCTGCAGTCCCCCCTGAAATTATTTTAAAACTTGTATTTTCGTTTTAATTCTAATTGGCTTACTTTTCCACTTAAAGAGTCCAGTTATAATCGAAAATGGCAAAAAGTAATAAAAAATGTAAAAGTTTAGTTATATTAACGTCCCGTTCTGAAGCAAAACGAGGGCTATAAGAAACGTATAAGGAAGACGGAAAATAAATCAAAAATTAAGAGAGAGACAGATCAGAGCGGCAAAAGCTTTTGTCTCTCCTAGAATCGAAATTTTTCGCATTCAGCAACTCGGTACTCTCAGTCGGAAGAAAAAAGCAACCCTTTCTCCCATTGAAATTCGGACCCCGTGAGCTGCACTCCGGAGCAGCTCTCGCTTGGCGCGACTTCCTCATTTGGCCTTTTTTCGTTTTTTCTCAGTAATCCAGACGTTAAGTAGTTTTTTAAATCAAATTCTGGAGGAGTTGTAATTTTTTGCTCCTTTATCTTTTTAGGGGTGCTGATTACAAATCTGAGGTTTGCCACCAAAATGTTTTGTTGGAATTTTAGTTATAGCCGAAAAACATGAAAAAACATTTTCGCAGTTTTTTGCTTATAACTCATAAATTACCAATTTTTAGTATAACATCATTATAAACCAAATTAATCAGCATAAAAGTTCCTATAACTTAGGTCAATACAACTTCTGCAGCACTGCCTGTTTTTGAGCTGACGAACTGCCACTGCTTGTATCCACCTAGTATATCTATACTAGAATGAAATCCGTCAAAGGGAAGATACAGGTTTATTAAGTATGCCCTCGGTTTCTGCCATTATAGTATGCAATTCCCATGTAGTATACCACAATGCGAGATATGCCCCTGCCAAGGCTTCCGGGGTAAACTAAATGATGGCTGTCGCAACAGCAGTCGGAAACTGAGGGTGTAGTCGTAACGACCATCACCAGCCACTGGCCAGCGCCTCCCACGGAAAGTACGATCCATCATCGAAGTGGAGACAACTTAACCTCACACCTTTACTATGCCCAGCTGGGAAGCGAGATCCCGTTTATTTATCCTGTGGCTTTTCATCCACGTACTCGTGGGTGAAACTCCTCCGGTGAGGTTCCCATGTAGTATATGAAAAATTCAAGGAGAGATGACTCAGATTTTTCATCTTTCTGGAATGAATTAAAATAAAACTGGAAACAATATTTTACACCTTGTCAAAGATTAGGAAAACTTAATGCGAGGAAAATAAGTAAAAATTAAAATTCGACAGAAACTTGGCTTTTTCCAGTAGATATCTAGACTTATTCAAAATAAATTTTCAGACAACCAAATGAATATCTGGAAATTTTACGTATCTCATATTTTAGAAAAAATTTTATGCAATATCATTTATTTATTCCAGCATGATGTTTTTGATATAAAAGCTTTTAAGAAGTTTCCGACAACATATTTTTATTAACTTTGTCAAAATAGTTCAAAATGTTTTCCAGACACTTCAGGAGATTTAAATAAACCATATCTATTTTTCGTATACCTTTCAATGACTACTCGAAAATATGAGTTACACATTCAAATGCTTTTTGCGATTAATTTAATTGAAATTTCAATAGAATGACAGAAAGTCCAGGAATTCTCTTTCCATTTTATAAGGGTTTTCTTTCTGATACGAAGTAAATTCATTTATTCTATATTTTTGTATTTCGGTGGAAAAACATATAAAGTAGGAGGCCCAAATATCACCCCTTAAGGTATTATTTTAATCAGTGGGCTAATTCATGTGCAAATTTATCTAAAATAGTTCCAATCTATTATCTGGACTGTTTTCCAAATATATACTCAATAGCAACTCTATAGCAAATACACCAACACTTTTTTCGCTACTGCAAAATTTTTCCTTCTTAAAAAAGTTATCCTAATATCGCCCACTATATGTTCCTAATATCGTCCACTATATGTTCCTAATATCGCCCAATGTATGTTCCTAATATCGCCCAATGTATGTTCCTAATATCGTCCAATGTATGTTCCTAATATCGTCCAATGTATGTTCCTAATATCTTCCACTATATGTTCCTAATATCGCCCACTATATGTTCCTAATACCGCCGACTATATGTTCCTAATATCGTCCAATGTATGTTCCTAATATCGTCGACTATATGTTCCTAATACCGTCTATGTGTGAAATGGATTGAAATGAAGTCAAACTTATGCTATGGCCATACTTTCTTTAGTAAACATGGAAATTAAGGTAGAACAAAATTTAAAGTAATGCAAGACGGCTTTTGTTCTACTTTTAATAATGTAGTTAATGTACTTTTCCCCTAAATAAAACATTAAAAAAGAACTTAGGAGTATTGACAGGTGACAGGACATCAACCGTGTATTTTTTAAAGGTAATTTTTCTTTTAATATAGTTCCTCTGAAAGGGCTAGGGCGATAATGGTAATACCCAAGTGGGCGATAATAGGTACACTCAAGTGGGCGATATTAGGAACAACCTAGAGCTAAAAATTGGCGGCATCCGCCTTCGGAATCGGATCGCAAGCCAAGAAACAAACCACAGCGAAATGTAGCAAATTATAGCCACTATCATTGCCTGAAATGATTTAACATTATAACATTCATAACATTTGAACTTAACTGATTATATTAAAATTAATGAAACATGATTATTAACTCCCTTTATACTAAAATCAACAAAAATTCCCCGAAAATTGAAAAATCAACAGAGGCTCAAATGGCTTCCTCATACAACTAATGAAGGGGCATGTTTTGTATCTCCGGTAGTGCCACCATATACCACTAAACATTAAGAAGAAACGGTGATGGGCCATATTAGGAACGTAGGCGATATTCGGTGCCCCTAACTTACGCTGAAAAAATTATTTTAAATACAAAAAGGTTATTAAGAGTCCATTTTACGAAAACGCCGCGTGCGAAGTCTCCTATCACACAACTTCCTATTGTTTTCTGCCGAGTAAATTTGAAAATAATGGAGTCTTTATACCATGACATTTTCATTTCAGATTGATATTCTTTCGGAATGTACTAATTTTGTGTTCCATTTTATAAGCAGTAATGGCGAACGACTGTAAAAAACATTTTTAACAATTTTTGAAACAGTTATTTATTTCAAAAACAAACTGCTCGGTGTTTTTTCTTTTATAATTGCATGCCTAACAGTAATTTTCATTGACGACTTCTTAATCGAATATTTCGTACAGAAATGTTTGATCGCAGCGTAAACGATTGATTTAACACGTTTATTTCTTGCAAGGAAAAGATTTCAAACAGGAACCTGGTGAAAATTATAACTTTACTGATATTTTTGAGAGTGAGCCTCTGTACGAAAAAGTCACATTTATGATAATCTTTACCTAATTCGGTAGAAAGCTGAGATTTATCATATTTTTCTAGAAAAAATGAAATCAATTGCAAGAATATTTGTTTTCACTACTTTTCGTTAAAGTTTGAATGCGTATTTGAGTTGTTTTTTTTTATCTATCTATAAAGGAACAAAATTTTCATTACTTCATTATATATAGATGACTTTATATTACATCATTTTTTAAATTTATCTGAATATACCCTTTAATAAATATTAATTTCTATTTATTTCATATATATATATATATATATATATATATATATACATATATAAAGTTTAGTTCTGAATGGAAATTTAATATATTTATATATATCATAACACATGCAGTCTTTAAATATGAAATGTAAAAATATTTCTCAAGTTTTGTTTGAAATCAAAGAGAAACAAATGTGTTTATAGTGTAAGAAGCACCTCGCAAAAAGTCTGAATTGCTGAAAGAAATACTGTAAGAGTTTCTACTATTTCAAAAGCATTTGAATGTCCAGTATAATTTGTAGAAAAATACAATGATCTATTTAACCTTATGCAGGTTTTCAAGTTTTAGAATTTTAAAAACATTATGGCGATATACAAATTTTTTATCTGTATTTTCATCAAATAAGGTAAAAATTTGTATGAACATATTCTGACTTCTAAGGGGATTGATAAAAAGTTTAAAAAAAATTTTTATAAGGCCCCGTAGTGAAAAATGTCAATTAGTAAAACGATTTTTTTTCATTCATCTATTCACATACAAAATGTTACGTTTGTACCTACAAAAATTACAGAGATATAAGAAAACAAATTTATTGGCTTAGATCACTTTTCCATACCTCTCACTGCTGTTTGATGCAACAACTATATATGTTTAGTTCCGTATGAAAATGATATAAAACAAACATAAACCTATTATGAAGACAAGAAAGAAGATTGTAGGCAGAAACTCAAACTCATTCTCTGGGTAAGTGTTTGCTTATTTTTAAGTTTCGGGACACCTGAGACTAGATATTGATGATTTCATGCAATGCTTAAATTTTGCGATCGGATTTATCACAGCTATTCATTTATTAAAACTGTTTACATTTGTTTCGTCCATTTATATTTTTTCATTGCCCAGGAGAGTAAGCTCTTTTGTGGTAGACCTTCCCTTTCTCAGTCCAGTTACTTTGTTAAATTTATCCATATTAGAACTCCGATGGCGAGCGGCCTTTGAAAACGCTTGCCTTCGAATTCTCTTCCATTTCTTCCAGTCTAATTGTTTTCTGTGTTTTAATTATTTTAATTGTTAGCGCATGATTTTTTGTTGTTTGATTCTATAGTGATTCGTTGGTTAATTATGGACAATATTGTTGACGCAATTTCTGGAAGCTGCTGCGTTGCCACGCAAAAAGTTGTATTGTTATCGCTACTGTTTACTTCTTCTGTTTCTTCTGTATTTTTTCTTTTTTTGTATTCGATTATCCAATTACTTAAAATTGCTTAGCAAACTACAGAGTGGTCCTAAATTATTGGACCCATTTCAAAACTTAATAAAAAAATTCCATAATGTAACAACTTCATTTTTTTAAATGAGAGAGCAGTTCAATTTTTTAAATAGGTAACGCTCCGTTACGGCGCATTCAATCTGCGCATTCCACTGCAAGTGTCAAAATGGCTACCGTGTAACAGAAGGCGCGTCTCTGGTTCCACGAGAGCAAATCAATTGCAACAGATAAAAGAATTATACGAGGTTAGAGTATCAAAATTGTCGGTTTCCAAGTAAGAACTCCATTAAGCGTTGGTATGAGCAATTAAGAAGTGAAAGTCTCCCTCACTGATGCGCATTTCCTGTCCCCTTTCATTCCTCATTCTAACGTTCCATGAAGTATTTACTTGGCGACTGACAATTTCGATACTTTAAGCGAAATCATTTTTGAGCTGTTACAATTGATTGGCTTTCGTGGAACCAGAGACGTGCCTTCTGCTACACGGTAGCCATTTTGGCACTTGCGATGGATTGCGCAGATTGAATGCGCCGTAACGCAGCGTTACCTATCTGAAAAGAAACTTATTGGGCTACTCTCTTATTTAAAAAAACCAGCGGGAGTGATCTCCATGAACTTTCTCATATACTTGCCCAAAAAGGTGTTATTTCCCCACCCCCCGCGTGGATAAAAAAATTCGAACCTACTGTAACCCAGAATCCAATGACTATCACAAGGTTTCTCATTGTAGATTATAGTGATTGCAAAATATTTAGGTAAAGAATCAAATTCAAAGAGATGCGTACCGATTAAAACGCATCTATCACACACTGCTAGGTTCCACTCTTGCCGGCTCAAGGACAAAGTGACGTAATCCTTCTGCGTGCACAGAGATTGCTGCCAGTACGCATGACCGATTGACACAAAAATTGGACACAAATCTACAAGTAAGGTAAGAACGTCACATACCAAATTTCATTTATCTAAGTAATTTTGTTATGATGTTATTGCGATTAAAAATATACCGTTATACAGACCGACAGACAATCAACCCTTCGACGGATTTGGCCCAAAATTTGCTACGGGCTTACATTCATGATGATAAAACTATGTATCAGATTTTATCCATCTAGCTATTCAAGTTTTTGAATTATAGTGTTCACATGAACGCGGACAGACTTCCCATAGATGGATTTCAACTAAAATTTGATAGAAACCTACAAATTATGTGTAAAGATCTCATGCCAAATTTCATCCCTGTATCTCTAATAGTTTTCGAGTTATCGTGTTCACAGACATACAGATACACAGACAGACATAATTCCAAAATTGCCTTTTTCGGACTCAGGAAGGTCTAAAACGTGGAGATTCGTGAAAATCTCGAGTTCGAATTTTTTGACGATTACAATACTTTCTCTTTGTATACTTTGTATACGAGAAAGTAAAAAGAAAGTTGCTACGTTATAGGGTTTTTTAATTAATTTTTGAAATGGATACAATAATTTATCACCACCCTGTATATTTTCATATATACCACAACCTTTGAGATCGGTATTCTAATTCTTGACTTTTGCACTAGGAAGTGTTTTAAGTGATAAGCGCACAGTCATCTTGCAACCACTAGACACTTCTCTAATGCTTATAAGTTAAGAGAACGAGAAAGGATTTTACCTCAGATCCTATATATTGTTTTATTTTACTGTGAAGCCATATATAAGGTGTGCCCAAATGAAAAGGAGACCTTAGCTGTGTCGGCGTTGTATCAAATCCCAGTGAGTTAATGTTCTAGCCGATAGATGGCGTGCTGGTATTCCCAGTCGCACCTGCGTAGTTAACGGCTTCGCATCAATATCCTCATTTCTGGAGAGTTGTTTCCGCAGTTCGTTGCATGATGGATTCCTCCAGATCAGCGCAAAGAGCAGTTATCCAATTCCTTCGCGCAGAAGGGGCGCATGCTTCACAAATTTATCGCTGGATGAAAGAGGTGTATGGAGAGCAGTGCCTCGTACGGTGCACCATATTCCGGTGGTCTCGGCGTTATGAGGCGTGACGCATAAACATCAAGGACTTGCCGCGCTCTGGGCAGGCTCACGTTGTGATCAACAGTGCCACGATTTCGGCTGTAGATCACCACACGTGAAATTGCTGTTGAACTGTCGATAAGCAAAGGAACTGTGCATCATAATCCACAAAAAACTTGGTTACGGCAAAGTTTGTGCACAGTGGGTGCCCAAGCATCTGTCAGAGAATCAGAAAACGGCGAGAATGAGTGTTTGCCTGACCAAGCAGTTTCTACACTGAAGTCATCTACTCCTTTCCTACGCGCTGGGATCAGTGTATCAATGTCAATGACGATTATTTATAGTTGTACTGTTCCACATGAACTGTAATTAGAATATTGTTATTAAAACTTCTTTTCATATAAGTGTAGTCTCTTTTTCATTTGGACACACCGTATATGATGAAAAAAATTTAGAGAACCTGAAAATTGATTTTAAAGAATAGCCAAAAATATTCTTACCCTTTCTGCATATTCCTTTTTCAACTTTGAAAACATTTTTAACTCCATTGTGTATAAAACTGGTGAGCCTCGGTTCTTGTGGCTCACAAGTAAGATCTTCGTCGCATTTACCAAGATAATCATGCTGTCCTCCACATTCTTCTCCTTCTACTTTTGCACAGACCTTGCAACACCCACAGATGCCCAACGTCCACCCGCCTTTACACTGCAACCGTCGCTTTCCGTTTTTGAAGCAGTGAATCTGTTCGCAAGATGGGCAATGCAATGGTAGGCGTGTTGTGAAATAGGATCTTCTAAATCTATGTTTTTCATTCCAAACGAAGCTGCGGTCGTTTGCTTCAATAATGGACGAAGTATGTGTCCTAGCTTGGCTTCCATTCCCAATTTCTTTGCTGTTTATTATTAGCATGAGGAACACGAATATCAAGTATGTTAATACCAAATGGTATTTCATCATCTTTCGATATATATACCCATCTTACCTAAAATAACAATAGAGTATGCACCAAATGTTCATTCTATGTAAGATACACTCGGGAGAAGCATTGATGACTGAAGTTTTCAAGTCATGATAAGGATATGAATTGTACTTTCAAAAGTATCGTGCCTGGAAAGAAGAGTGCAAATTCACAGGATCTAAAAACAAAATATAATAGTTTTATTATTTTTGTAAATAGTTGGCGAAACACTGAAATACTTACAATCGCAAAAAGATATCTCTCAATCATTCCAAACATGATCATTACCGTGTATCAAAAATTTTTTTTTGAAAAACATTGCTCCCCGGTGTTTTTCCCATTTCTTTTTTGGTCCTATTAGAGAGTATATGAAGTTTCAACCCTCTAAGTGAACAGTAGGGTTTGCCTGTAAAGTCATAAAAATTGAAAAAAGCTCTTAAATTTTAAAATTTATAGAATTTTTAAAGAAATTTTTATGGTCACTAAGGTGTTAAAACGGGTTTATATTTGTTCATATGGACATGTTTACTTAAAATATAAACATAAATAAGTATTAACGGTACCATTAGTCACATATGACTTGAGGAAAAAAACATAAAATGATGAAAGCTTGCACTAATTCTGCGTTGTTGCTTTTTGGAAATGCCTTACCACACTTGTGTTCACAATAACATCTTAAAAATTCACTAAAATATTAAAGAAGGATACAAAAATGATTAAAATAAGTTAAAAAATCTACAATTAAATTATAAATCTACAATTAAATTAAGTTAAAATTACAATGAAATAAGTCAAAATCTTCAATTTTATTTGACATTTTAACACATAACATTAAGAAAAAGATTAAATTCTCACGGTATTTAATTTTCCAAATAACTTGTAAAAAATTCCAATGACTCCCAAATAATCTCATGTCATCACTTTAGCAACTTTAAATTTCATTCAAAACTGACTTCTTAAACAAAGGAGTTTTTTCTACTTTCTTCCATAGACTGAAGTAGATTTGGAGTGTGTTCTTCATTTTGGTTATTGATTGATTGAAATCTTGTATTAGTTTTACCCCTCGTTCGGCTGCGTCATTTGCTGCTTTTAAGTTCTTGATAGAAGCTTTCATTCCTTTAAACCCTGAAATCTTCTTTCCAGGCCCGATGATTACTTTTCAACCAGGCTCCATCTTGGTACTACAGATGAAAAATCAACCATGACATCCGTCCAACCAATTGATGCAGTTTTGTGGTATGCTTTAAATCAGGAAAAATGGGACACCAGTGGGAAGTGATTTTTCCTTAACTTTGAATTTCATTAAGGATTCTGCAATCTTCTTCTTTTCAGGGTCTGACACTTTCTTAGAAAAGAAAGAATATGTTACTGCTGCTTCTGTCACAAATGTCTACTGAAAGTTAAAATTCCAACTCTGGCTAATGTATTTCTCATACATGTTCGGGGACTCCCAAAGTATCAGATAATTTACAGGAGCATATGCAGCATTTTGTGCATTCAACCAAATCTTTAAAAAAAATCGAATCGTTGTACAAACTTATTTGATGCAGTTTTTGGATTTTAAAATTGTAATATTATAGTTTTTTACTAAAAGCACACATATTTGGCGAGTGAAGTATTGCATACATTCACCTGGATTTGTAAAATGTCCCAGTAATTTCGCAATAAACCCCCCCGACGGGAGTTTCTCTCAACACTATTAAGCAGGCCATTCACTTCACAGATAAACTGGATATTTTGGAACGCGAGAAGGAAAAGGCCATCAAAATCTATGGAAATGAGCCAAATGGCTTGTGGTGGTTGGAATTCCGTCTGGACTGAAATCGGAATTATAAATACTGAAGAGGCCTGAAAGAGGCTAGCGAAAAGAACAATGCCTTGCGTAGATTGAAGCCTCTCTCTTCGAGGATAGCATACATTAAAATCTGCTGACTAGGGAAAATCGAAGAGTGATTGACAAGCAGCTGTAGAGAGAGAAAGAAGATCCCTTCCCCCACCTTCTTTCAGAGTTAGCGTCCTTTTAAATATAAGTGAAGGACGGGCCTGAATTTTTCGATTAAGATTGGGTGGGGAAAAAAACCGGTCTTAGGACAAATGACGTGGTATACTTCAAGTGAATGGCCGACTTTAGGACAATCTCAGCACATTCCATGTAGTCACTAACTGCAGCGAATCTGTCGCAGTCCCTGAACATGTATGAGAAATACGACACTGTGGTTGCCCAAGCAGACTTTTTAACTTTCAGTAGACATTTGTGGTATTTGACAGAAAAAGAAGCAACATTTTCCTTATTTTCTAAAAACCGTCAGACTTTGAAAAGAAGAAGATTGCAGCATTATTTAATGAAAAATCACTTCCCACCGGTGTCCCCATTTTCCGTGTTTTAAATCATACCACAAAACTGCAAGGATTGGTTGACCGAAGTCATAGTTGATTTCTCATCTGTGGAACCAAGATGGAGCCTGGTTGAAAAACAATCCTCAGGCCTGGGAAGAAGATTTCAGGCTCAAAGAAATTAAAATTTTTATCAAGAGTAATTAGTTTTTTTAACTTTTAGTTTTAGTAAACTTTTATGAAGTAGTAAATGACACAGCCGAACGAGGGGATAAAACTAATGGAATATTTCAGTCAATCGATAACCAAAAATGATGAACAGACTGAAAGTTTACTACAGTCGATTGAAGAAAGTTAGAAAAAAATTCCTTTCTTTAAGGTCTGTTTTGAATGAAATTCAAAGTAGTTGAAGTCATGACATGAGAATATTTGACAGTTGAATTTTTGCAAGTTATTTGTACAATTGACTACTGTGAGTATTTAATTTTTATCTTCACGTTACGTGCTAAACTGTCAAATAAAATTGTAGATTCTAACTTATTTCATTCATTTTTATATCCTTCTTTAACATTTTAGTAAATTTTTAAGCTATTAGTGTGATCATACAGAAACTGTCGTAAGGTGTTCCAAAAAAGCAACAATGCAGAAATATTGCAAATTTTAACCATTTTATGCTTTTTTCCCAAGTGGCTATGGTAAATATGTCCAAAGGAACATATATAAACCAGTTTTACCACAATAATAACCATAAAAAAATTTACAATTTAAGAGCTTTTTTCAAATTTTAGGACTTTAGAGGCAAACTCTGCTGTTAGCTTAGATGGCTGAAACTTCATGTATTCTCTATTAGGATCAAAAGAAATGGGAAAAACACTGGAGAACAATGTCATTTTTAAAAAAAGTTTTTTAAGACACTCTAATAATCATTATATATTACAGTAAAATCTATTAAGTACGTCGTCCAAGACGACGTTCTATTGAATCTTGGTTCAAAACACAATAAACTACTTAATTTAACTCTACTGTATAATGATATAGGGCTACTTTTTAGCAGAATTTCATAAAAATTTTATTATACTATCATGCCTATAATGGCAAGCAACATCTATATATTTAAAATAATTTGGCAAATCCAGATGGTCAGTAGCCCAGCCCAGGCCACCAGACAGATTTCGACAATTTTTATTTCATATGGAAGCTTATGACGTTTAGATATGTCATAAATGATCTCCTTCCACCCTCCAGTTTTGAGATATATGGCAATATAAAACTTTGGCAGAGACCCTCAGCTTCTACAACCGCCAATTCGCCAAATTATTTCGCCAAGTTGCAAGCATAGCCAAAGGCTATTAATATTACGGGCAGGCAGCTAGGTTTTCCGGCTAGTAAATATTTTAAAAGTATTTTAAAATTTTAATAATTACCGCTTCTGTATAATTAAAATTTAGCCGTGTTTGAACAGTGATCAATGTAAATTGTTTACCTTTTCCTGTAGCCACTCGTCTTCAAATAGACCGATGAATCATACCAGACACGCTGGTTGCATAGATCAAAAAAACTTTCATACTCACGAAAAACAAGTTATAGTAACTTTGCTGACTTGGGGATCATCCCAAAATATATAAAAGAACCACGACATTTTTATTTTTTAACCCTTTCTAAGGCTAAGGCTGTGGGAAGTAAATTTCCCTCCAAGTTCATCAATTCTTAAATGCAATTTTTAAAGTTGGCTTAAGTTTTCGCCAAATTTTTCGATGAAACAAAGACCTAGATGTTCCAATTTCTCATCCCAAACCATAGTGTCTTGACTTGGTAATTAACTATTTTAATATGATTAATTAAAAAAATTAATGCCATCCAATGAACTAAATGAATTTGTTTTCTTAAATTAGTCTCAATCCCAAAGTTATTTTATTATACCAGTACGAGAAAAATAAACAGCCCTTTGAATGGTTAAGTAACGACCTACCCCATCCTGTGCGAAGAAGACCTCGAGTCTCGTGACATGCGAACCTAACCTTTAACTAACCTTATTGTACCTCGAGTCTCGTGACATGA